>WNWK01019364.1:0-37975 GCA_009830355.1 Cherax destructor
AAGGACCAGTAATCCTGCCAGAGTGCGGAAGTTTCAGCTGATTTACACTCGTCTGACAAGAGCGGTGGTACCTCCCCGGATGTTGGCCTTCTACCCACCTACTACACACTTTCTGCAAAATTTAGAGCCCGTTCCATGCTTGTGTCAGGCCATCAGCAGGAGGGGAAGGAGAGATGAGAAGACAATGTAACGCTGAGATACACAGACCTGCTCGTCAACATTCCATGGCGGTGTCAGTATCACTTGTAAAATATAGTACATTGTTTCCAGCACTATCCTCGAATATTTTGTAAACACACACACACACACACACAACACAACCTCGGCACGACATATATATGTCGTGCCGAATAAATAAAAACTTGAGATTTTGGCTTAAATAGCAACGGTCTTCTTGCCGAATAAAGCAAACGAAAATTCGTGTATGCAATAATTTCGCAAAAATAATTCTGAACCTAACGAAAAAAATATATTTCATTGTGTTTGTTTATTATTAAATTATTATAAACTTATCTAAAATATATTCAGTTGGATTAGGCTAAATTAAATTGCGCTTGTTATAATAGGTAAGTTTTCTAAGGTTCTTTTGGAACAAAATTATTAATTTTACATTAACATAAATGAAAAAAATATATATCTTTAAACGTATAAGAATTTTTTTTAGAAAGGACTTAATTTTAAACGGGTTCTTGTTAACTGACCAATTTTACCTATTCGCACGACACACACACACAGTACAACACACACACACACACACACACATATATATATATATTTTTTTTTTTTTTTTTTTTTTCAACAAGTCGGCCGTCTCCCACCGAGGCAGGGTGACCCAAAAGAGAAAAATCCCCAAAAAGAAAATACTTTCATCATCATTCAACACTTTCACCACACTCATACATAATCACTGTCTTTGCAGAGAGCTCAGATACGACAGCTGAGAAAAGTCCCTCCCAGCTGTCACTATCTCAGACCACTCCTTTAAAGTGCAGGCATTGTACTTCCCATTTCCAGGACTCAAGTCAACTAAATCAATTAACTGGTTTCCTGAATCCCTTCACAAAATGTTACCCTGCTCACACTCCAACAGATCGTCATGTCCCAAAAACCATTCGTCTCCATTCACTCCTATCTAACACGCTCACACATGCTTGCTGGAAGTCCAAGCCCCTCGCCCAAAACCTCCTTTACCCCTTCCCTCCAACCTTTTCTAGGACGACCCCTACCCCTTCCTTCCCCTACAGATTTATACGCTCTCCAAGTCATTCTACTTTGATCCATTCTCTCTAAATGACCAAACCACCTCAACAACCCTTCTTCAGCCCTCTGACAAATACTTTTAGTAACTCCACACCTTCTCCTAATTTCCACATTCCGAATTTTCTGCATAATATTTACACCACACATTGCCCTTAGACAAGACATCTCCACTGCCTCCAGCCTCCTCCTCGCTGCAGCATTTGCAACCCATGCTTCACACCCATATAAGAGTGTTGGTACCACTATCTTTCGTACATTCCTTCTTTGCCTCCATGGATAACGTTTTTGTCTCCACAGATACCTCAATGCACCACTCACCTTTTTTCCTTCATCAATTCTATGGTTAACCTCATCCTTCATAAACCCATCCGCTGACACGTCAACTATATATATATATATATATATAAATGAAATACTAACAAAAGTCTTTCTCAATCTTTTTTTCAGGCTTAGTCTTGGCTAACCATCACTATAGCGCTGCCTTAGACTTCTCCGACATCTGATTGCACACAAGTTTGCGACAAAGGCTTTTAAACCCCTGTATGAACCCCAAACACGGAAACACTCGTGGCCTGATTGGTCCTGATTGGCTAATTCCATCATGTCCCCGCATCATGCCAACTCACGAGAGGTATTTAAGAATGCTATGACACGATATTCATACCGCATTATGCAGTGCTGTATGATCTATACAGGTTTTGCACATGTTTCTTAAGATAATAATGTTGGTATCGTAACATGGGTGAAAATCAGCAATGACCTTCCTATGGCTTAACATGACAGTGTGGCACTCTCAGATACCGCCTGTTGCTCTGGAAGGCTGATTTCCGTCTCTAACTGCGAGGTGCCAAGTTGGCACTGCGTTAGCAGCTAGCTTCCTGACTTTCCTGATACAGTTATGATTAGTGGACTGTGGTGGTGAAGGGTGTGGTGGTGAAGGGTGTGGTGGTGAAGGGTGTGGTGGTGATGAGGGGTGTGGTGGTGGTAGGGGTAGTGAAGGGTGTGGTGATTGTGGTGGTAGTGAAGGGTGTGGTGATGGTGGTGGTGAAGGGTGTGGGTGGTGGTGAAGTGTGTGGGTTGTGGTGTTGGTGAAGGGTGTGGGTGGTGGTGAAGGGTGTGGGTGGTGGTGGTGGTGGTGAAGGGTGTGGGTGGTGATGGTGGTGAAGGGTGTGGGTGGTGATGGTGGTGAAGGGTGGTGGTGGTGGTGAAGGTAAAGAGTGAAACGCCTGTTGTTCAACATGTCTTGTGTTGAATAATAATATAAGCAGTGGAACACTCAGATGTAACTCAGTCTGTCTTCCTTCCAGAGGATACTACTAGCCGCTCCAATGAGTCAGTGGTTCAAGATCATATTCACAGTTTGAAGAACAGGTATGATATGACCCATCAGGTCAAGAATTTAGTGTGACTATATGTATCTGATAGCCAGGGCTGAAAGTAGGTCCTCGACCCCAGTAATCACAACTAGGTGAGCACCCTGAGAGACGCTGATAACTCCTAAACCTAATGTTCATTCCCACCGTCACCTTCACTCTTACAGTCGCTTCCATCCCTCTCACCGTCACCTTCACTCTTACAGTCGCTTCCATCCTCTCACCGTCACCTTCACTCTTACAGTCGCTTCCGTCCCTCCACCGTCACCTTCACTCTTACAGTCGCTTCCATCCCTCTCACCGTCACCTTCACTCTTACAGTCCTTCCATCCCTCCCACCGTCACCTTCACTCTTACAGTCGCTTCCATCCCTCTCACCGTCACCTTCACTCTTACAGTCGCTTCCATCCCTCTCACCGTCGCCTTCACTCTTACAGTCGCTTCCATCCCTCCCACCGTCACCTTCACTCTTACAGTCGCTTCCATCCCTCTCACCGTCACCTTCACTCTTACAGTCGCTTCCATCCCTCTCACCGTCACCTTCACTCTTACAGTCGCTTCCATCCCTCCCACCGTCACCTTCACTCTTACAGTCGCTTCCATCCCTCCCACCGTCACCTTCACTCTTACATCCTTCCATCCTCTCACCGTCACCTTCACTTTACAGTCCTTCCATCCCTCTCACCGTCACCTTCCTTATCCTTCCATCCTCTCCCTCACCTTCACTCTTAAGTCGCTTCCATCCCTCTCACCGTCCCTTCACTCTTACAGTCCTTCCATCCTCTCACCGTCACCTTCACTCTTACATCCTTCCATCCCTCTCACCGTCACTTCACCTTCAGTCGCTTCCATCCCTCTCACCGTCACCTTCACTCTTAGTCGCTTCCATCCTCTCACCGTCACCTTCCTCTAAGTCCTCCATCCCTCTCACCGTCACCTTCCTCTTACAGTCCTCCATCCTCACCTCACCTTCACTCTTAAGTCGCTTCCATCCCTCTCACTCACCTTCACTCTAGTCGCTTCCATCCTCACCGTCACCTTCACTCTTACAGTCGCTTCCATCCCTCACCGTCACCTTCCTCTTAGTCCTTCCATCCCTCTCACCGTCACCTTCCTCTTAGTCGCTTCATCCCTCTCACCGTCACCTTCACCTAAGTCGCTTCCTCCCCCCACCGTCACCTTCACTCTTACAGTCTTCCATCCTCCACCGTCACCTTCACTTTACGTCCTTCCATCCCTCACCGTCACCTTCCTCTTCAGTCCTTCCATCCCCCACCGTCACCTTCCTCTTACAGTCCTTCCATCCCTCCACCGTCACCTTCCTCTTACAGTCCTCCATCCCCCACCGTCACCTTCACTCTTACAGTCGCTTCCATCCCTCTCACCGTCACCTTCACTCTTACAGTCCTTCCATCCCTCTCACCGTCACCTTCACTCTTACAGTCCTTCCATCCTCCACCGTCACCTTCACTCTTACAGTCGCTTCCATCCCTCCCACCGTCACCTTCACTCTTACAGTCGCTTCCATCCCTCCCACCGTCACCTTCACTCTTCAGTCGCTTCCATCCCTCCCACCGTCACCTTCACTCTTACAGTCGCCCATCCCTCTCACCGTCACCTTCACTCTTACAGTCGCTTCCATCCCTCTCACCGTCACCTTCACTCTTACAGTCCTTCCATCCCTCCCACCGTCACCTTCACTCTTACAGTCCTTCCATCCCTCCACCGTCACCTTCACTCTTACAGTCGCTTCCATCCCTCTCACCGTCACCTTCACTCTTACAGTCGCTTCCATCCCTCCACCGTCACCTTCACTCTTACAGTCGCTTCCATCCCTCCCACCGTCACCTTCACTCTTACAGTCGCTTCCATCCCTCTCACCGTCACCTTCACTCTTACAGTCCTTCCATCCCTCCCACCGTCACCTTCACTCTTACAGTCGCTTCCATCCCTCCCACCGTCACCTTCACTCTTAGTCCTTCCATCCCTCCACCGTCACCTTCACTCTTACAGTCGCTTCCATCCCTCCCACCGTCACCTTCACTCTTACAGTCGCTTCCATCCCTCTCACCGTCACCTTCACTCTTACAGTCGCTTCCATCCCTCTCACCGTCACCTTCACTCTTACATTCGCTTCCATCCCTCTCACCGTCACCTTCACTCTTACAGTCGCTTCCATCCCTCACCGTCACCTTCACTCTTACAGTCCTTCCATCCCTCCACCGTCACCTTCACTCTTAAGTCGCTTCCATCCCTCTCACCGTCACCTTCACTCTTACAGTCGCTTCCATCCCTCTCACCGTCACCTTCACTCTTACAGTCGCTTCCATCCCTCTCACCGTCACCTTCACTCTTACAGTCGCTTCCATCCCTCCACCGTCACCTTCACTCTTACAGTCGCTTCCATCCCTCTCCCGTCACCTTCACTCTTAAGTCGCTTCCATCCCCCTCACCGTCACCTTCACTCTTACAGTCCTTCCATCCTCTCACCGTCACCTTCACTCTTACAGTCGCTTCCATCCTCTCACCGTCACCTTCACTCTTACAGTCGCTTCCATCCCTCTCACCGTCACCTTCACTCTTACAGTCGCTTCCATCCCTCCACCATCACCTTCACTCTTACAGTCGCTTCCATCCCTCCACCGTCACCTTCACTCTTACAGTCGCTTCCATCCCTCTCACCGTCACCTTCACTCTTACAGTCCTTCATCCCTCCCACCGTCACCTTCACTCTTCAGTCGCTTCCATCCCTCTCACCGTCACCTTCACTCTTACAGTCCTTCCATCCCTCACCGTCACCTTCACTCTTACAGTCGCTTCCATCCCTCCCACCGTCACCTTCATCTAGTCGCTTCCATCCCTCCACCGTCACCTTCACTCTTACAGTCGCTTCCATCCCTCCACCGTCACCTTCACTCTTACAGTCGCTTCCATCCCTCTCACCGTCACCTTCACTCTTACAGTCGCTTCCATCCTCCCCGTCACCTTCACTCTAGTCTCCATCCTCTCCGTCACCTTCCTCTACAGTCGCTTCCATCCCTCCCACCGTCACCTTCACTCTTACAGTCGCTTCCATCCCCCACCGTCGCTTCACTCTTACAGTCTTCATCCCTCCACCGTCACCCTTCACTCTTACAGTCGCTTCCATCCCTCCCACCGTCACCCTTTCCCTTCACTCCTTTCCCTCCTTCCGTCCCTTTCCCCTACAGTCGCTTCCATCCCTCCACCGTCACCTTCACCCTACAGTCCTTCCTCCCTCCACCGTCCCTTCCACTCTTCAGCGTTCCCTCCATTACCCCTTTATGAATAACGTCTGAGAAAAGATGCTTCACCAAATGTAGTAATATCTGTGAGTGAAGTTACGAATAATGTTAATCTGAAATTTTGTTAAAAATAATAATAATAATAATAATAATAATAATAATTAAACACAACAGGGCAAATAAAAACCCAGTCAAAATTCATCTAAAGTACCCAGTGCAAGAACAAAGCCCCTCTAGGCTTACACCACTACAATCACAGCAGGTTAAACGCCTGCAGCCGAGTGTTATTCCTTCTCTTTGCCTGGTGTTTACCAGCCCCCTCAACACCTCCCAGTCTCAACTTCACACCGATAACTTCTCCAATAACAAATATCTTATCCTACACAGAAATTTGTAAATACCAAGAATATTTTTAGCATCTTTAATATACATATAAACAAAACTTGTAAAAATGCAAAAATAATAAAATATATTTTTGTCCCAAAAGTTAATACCCACATTACAAAAAATCCTAAAAAATCTCTAACCTTACATTATAACTCTTAATTTGATTAAAAGCCATAATATGAACATCTGAAAGCGCTACTAGTATATGATCACCCTACCAAAACAACTCTGCCGCTTTCAAAAATATGTAAAGAATACCAACCACTCTTTCCCTGTCAAAACTTGAACTCTCCTCAATTAAATCCCCAAATTCTCACGAGAAAAAAAATTACTCTACTTTATCAACCTTCTCTGATCTCTATAGCATAACCTAGTCAAAAAATAATGTGATGTTATAATCCCTGCCTATGAATATTACTATAATCATAAAATGTAAACAAATTATATGTCAGATGCTCCCAATTCTGATAACAATGATATAAATATTCTTATACTCTAAGACATAAGCTATTTTACACACCACAGTTTCCTCCATCACTTCCACCGTCACCTTCCTCACTCCCACCGTCGCTCACTGCTCCCCACAACCTCCCACCTCGTCTCCCTCTTTCGCCACCCCCATCAACCTCACTCCCACCTCGTCTCCGTCGCCACCCCCACCACATTCGCTCCCAAACATTGAAGACAAAACAGTATGATAATAATTACAATGGCAGGTCACGCGTACTACTGTATTGCGTGCTGTATTTTCTGTCTGGAAGCTTTCATCCTCCCACCTTCCCTCACCAATTTACTTAATATCCCCAAAAAGTAGCCTAGGCCAAATCATAATATAAAAATGAACAATAATACACAAATCCTTGAGCATAAATCGCCAGTACACCCAGACATTGTAGCCTCACAACTTGCCAGGAATCCCAAAATTACAGGAAATAAACAGCCATGCAGAAAATATTCAGAGGTAACTTCTTGTGGCATTCCTGAGTAAAATAACGTGGTTACCTGCATGCAAGCCTTTCCCCTCCACCCCTCCCCAGTCCACCCCACCCAATAATAAACCTCCCTCCCCCACAATATCCCTTCTCTCGCTCCACTACTCACGACACCCCTTCCTTTGTCCACTGCACTCCCACAACATTCGTCCATTCTCCCACACAACAAACCCTCCAATCCTAAACCCCACAATCTATCCTACTTTGTTTCCCCATCAAACAGGCCAAACACCTCAAACTGCCCTCCCCCTACCCCCAACAAACATCAATCTGCCTTCCTGCACATACGACTGCCCCCGCCACATACATTTTATGACTCCACAAACACCGCGCTGGATGTTACACTACAACCTCAAATGTTACATTTAAGTGAATAACATTTATCCATAAAATTAATTCATAGGGACCTGAATATTATAACACTAGCGGGTCCATGGTCGAGAGAAATTTAACAGAATCAAGTTTCATAAAAATAGTTTTGAAAATAATATGAATATTGCTTTTTGGATTATACAAATTGGATTCCTTTATAATTAATAAAATTTGGGAAGAATTTAACATACATTAGACAAGTTAAAAATCTTAAATCCTGGGTAGAATATAAGCTGTGTTTGACAGATCATTGACTACCTACCAACATCATCATCAAAAAGCCAGGGGTTGTAAGGCAACCGCGAGGTGTAGTCTCTTATATGCGTTCCAGCTGTTTTTTTATCTTTACAGTTCCTTGATAATGTGAGAAATCACGAAAGCGCTTGGAATTTCACTATTTTTTTCACAGTGGTTGTTCTGCATATTGTGATATCACCTGTTTACTGTCATCTTATTGCATTACTCTTATATATAATTGAACCTTTTTATATTTGCGATGCTAATTTATTTTCAAATATGATGAATAAAAAGTCACAATTTTGTGGCTGGAACAGTCCACCCGCACGACTCCTTAATGTATTCTGACCTTTCTACATTTTCTCCCTAATTGTGATTGACAATGGCCAAGGACGGACCGAAACGTCGTCGTAAAGTTCCTCTCTAAGTGCTGGTTCTTGGTGAATTCCTTTAATATAATAAATACGAGCAAAAACGTATTCCGTTACCTCTTTACGTTAATCAGCTGCGTTATTTACTATACATTATTGTTTGGGCTTTAAAATCACTGATTTCCAGAAGAGATTCGCTGATTCTGATTCATTCTTGCAGACTCTGAGGGTAATACTAATGGTGTTAATATGCTAATGGAGTTAAAATGCTAATGGTGTAATATGCTAATGATGTTATGCTAATGATGTTAATATGCTAGTTACTAGGGTAAATCACCTTGTGTTTCAAGATAACCGTATTACACACTGGACTATCTAATGACCCATTAGGCAGAAAGATTGGGAACCATATAGTGTTGTGAATAGTGTTGAAACTGAAGAGTGACTATAATTGTGGCAGAACTGAGGTAGTAGCTGGAATTGTGGTAGGAACTGAGATAGAGGCCATAATTGTGGTAAGAACTGAGGTAAGAACTGGAATAGTGGTAGAAACTGAGGTAGTAGCTAGAATTGTGGCAGGAACCCAGAAAGAGGCCATAATTATGGTAAGAACTGAGGTAGTAGATAGAATTGTGGTAGAAACTGAGAAAGAGGCTATAACTGCAGTAAAAACAAAGTGGTTAGAATTGTAATGGGAACCGAGGCAGAGGCTAGAACTGTTCCTACTACACTGTATCATACACAGGTGATGGCAGGACAAATGTTACACCCAGAACGTCCCTATGCCGCCTCTTAATAACCCACTTCAGTCAACAAATAAACTTCCCCCAATTTAATGCCAGAAGAAACTAACACTCCGCCTTGATGCTGGTCTACCTGTAGTCAATTTCTGCGGTTCAGCCTCTTGATTGATAGCCTGATCAATCATGCTATTCGTGCTAGCAGCATGTAGCTCAATGCAGGCACCACAGCCTGGTAGATCAGAAATTGACTCGAGAAAATTATCTAGTTCCCTAATAAAGACAGTTTGTGGTGTGTTGGTGAAGACAATTTCACATTCTCGGTCACCTAGCTGAATACATTTAAGTAGTGTCTGTCTTGTAATTAGCAAACGCATGATCGAGCCTCTAGTATTACCATGAATATCCTGTTCATCTCTCTGTGTCTGCCTACCTCCCTCCCTTTCTCTCTCTCACACACACACGTTCCACTGGGTCCAGTTCAAGGGCTTCACGCGCTCCCTGGATTTTAATGTTCACCTGAATTAATGTGGCCAGGCAATGCTCTCCTCAGGATTTCCGCAGCAATTTCGCCAACATTGGAAGGTAATGTTAGTGTGCACGACAACATTCCAGTGGAGCGTGTATGGCCTTCCCATCTTTATGTTGTGAGTCCTTTTTTCTTTTCCCAGATGATACTGTTTATTTTGAGTATGTAAACAATATTTTGCAATACTTGTCAGGCGAAGTTCATGACACGAAAGTTGCACTTAAAACTATTCTATCAGCACAAAACCCTGAAGATAAACAGCGAGAGAAAACACTAGACTGTAATCACAAGCAAAATCAAGACTTTTATTAAAACACGAAATATGCCACTGACCACAAAAAAAGATATTTTAGCATAGAAAAGAATAACTTTGAAGACTCCATCTGTGTCACGAGTAAAATCTTCCCCAACCAGTGACTTTTATTCCTCTCGTTCCTTCTCCCTCCATCCTCCGGCCCTCCAACATTCCAGCCATCTGATGGGAGTAACCGCGCCACAGAACCCATCACCATCATCTTTTCCATCATCTCCATCATTATCTCCATCATCATCATCTCCATCACCATCACCTCCATCAACCCACCACATTCCAGCCACCTATAGATTTTCATTCTCCCTTCGCAGTTAATGGTACAAATTGGTCATTGCTAGCGGGAGTAAGTCGTTGCCTTGCCTCCAGCTTCATCAATGCCGCTGGATGGCGCTATTTTGTCTAGCAGCGACTCCATTACAGGCATGGGGAAGCACGCAAAATATTGCTGGAACCCTGTTGTCCTGTCGCACAATCTCTTGTAGTACGCCGACGGTCTACTAAACATACTGGAATGGTTATTATTCAGAGGAAGGAAGGACAAGAGGAGGAGGAGAGGTAAGATCAGAAGAGGAGAAAGAAGGGTAGAAGGAGAGATTGGGGAAGAAGAGAAAGAGGATACAATCAACAAGTGGGAGCTAACATCCCAGGTGGAGTATTACAGACAGGCACATACGTAGAGCGAAAAATTGATTGGACGTTTCACTGTATAAATGTTGTACAGGGTGTTGTACAACTATTGTACAATTTTACAGACTGTTGTAGTACTACTGTGTAACTACTGCACAGGGTAGTGAACAATTATTGAACAACTGTTGTACAGACTTTCGTACGAGTGTTGTAGAGGCGGAACGTCTTGGTAAAAGTTGTGCTATGCACATGCTTGTGTTTCACCCGTCACTTGTAGAAACGTGCAAGTTATGGATAAATAACACCCGTCACTTGTAGAAACGTGCAAGTTATGGATAAATAACACCCGTCACTTGTAGAAACGTGCAAGTTATGGATAAATAACACCCGTCACTTGTAGAAACGTGCAAGTTATGGATAAATAACACCCGTCACTTGTAGAAACGTGCAAGTTATGGATAAATAACACCCGTCACTTGTAGAAACGTGCAAGTTATGGATAAATAACACCATACAGGATAAACTAAGATTTTTTTTTTAAGTTACGTAGAAAAGCATACATATATCGACGCTTTATTTCTCAACGCAATGAATGGAAGAATGAATTGGAGAATGAATGAATGGTCAATTAGATGGATTGCTGGCTGTCTAAGGGTTGATTGGTTGATTGCTGGCTTCCTAACTGGCTTTGGGGTAGTGTTTTTCTCTTCAGTCCCTGGGTTTCTTTCTCTCCCACAACAGGAGGTCGGCTACTTGTACTCTTCCAGGCTGGCGCGTATGACACCACAAAACACACGCACGCATACATTCACACACACACAAAAAGGATGATACGATGCTATGATTACATCTCTGTCTATGTCGGATATAAGAATGGAAACAAAGTGCGGCGAGTATTGTACCTCAAGGAACAGAGCTTTTCACTGTTGCAGCCTCCGACCCTTCATTGTTTACCACTACTCTTATGGTTCTGTTTATAAAGAAGTTAAATATCCGTCTATCCAATTTTCCCGTTATTCCTTCTACATGTATTTTGTGTGCTATCATACCACTGAGTACTTGTCGAAGGCACTACGTCAGTCTAGGTTTACCTGGCACTACATCAGTCTAGGTTTACCTGGCACTACATCAGTCTAGGTTTACCTGGCACTACATCAGTCTAGGTTTACCTGGCACTACATCAGTCTAGGTTTACCTGGCACTACATCAGTCTAGGTTTACCTGGCACTACATCTGTCTAGGTTTACCTGGCACTACATTAGCCTAGGTTTACCTGGCACTACATCAGTCTAGGTTTACCTGGCACTGCATCTGTCTAGGTTTACCTGGCACTACATCTGTCTAGGTTTACTTGGCACTACATCAGTCTAGGTTTACCTGGCACTACATCAGTCTAGGTTTACCTGGCACTACATCTGTCTAGGTTTACCTGGCACTACGTCAGTCTAGGTTTACCTGGCACTACGTCAGTCTAGGTTTACCTGGCACTACATCAGTCTAGGTTTACCTGGCACTACATCAGTCTAGGTTTACCTGGCACTACATCTGTCTAGGTTTACTTGGCACTATATTAGCCTAGGTTTACTTGGCACTACATTAGCCTAGGTTTACCTGGCACTACATCAGTCTAGGTTTACCTGGCACTACATCAGTCTAGGTTTAATTGGCACTACATCAGTCTAGGTTTACTTGGCACTACATCAACCTAGGTTTACTTAACTAATCTTTCAATACATCCAAGACCATGTCGTAATTAGGGGTGTGCCAGAGTATCTGTATCAGTATCAGTGGTATTTGCTAATTTTGGCCATATCGGTATCGGTACCTTTAAAAATATTCGTATGGTCCCATCCTTTATCGTAATGGTCTAGCAACTGTGAAATGAGTGAACGACCACCTCTAAACCCATGCTACCCAGGAATGTGCAATTGCTGCGATACCACGTAATTGTTGATCTTGCTTCTTAGGACCCGTTCAAAGATTCTCATGTGTGACGTCTGCGCAATTGGTCTAGTGTTTCTGGCGATTGCTTTACTTGGTGAAGAGGGGGCAATGTGGGTGTTTGTTAATGACTGTGGGATGACGTAGGAGAATGCTGGAGGCAGGAGAGTGGAAGACTTTGTTTTAATTAACATCATTAGGTGTCTACCTACCTGGACAGAATTCCAGGGGTCAACGCCCCCGCGGCCCGGTCCGTGATCAGGCCTCCTGAATACTTGCAGCAGGTACAGCAGGGGTGTCAGGAACTTGCTCGTGTGCTTCTTCGTGGCACATTGAAGACGACTTACCATCTTGTGTCCCATAGCTCGGTTGGTAGCGCACTCACCTCACAGTGTTTGTGGTTCGATCCGCTACTGCTGGAAACATTGGGTGTATTTCCTTACACCTGCTGTCCCTGTTCACCTAGCAGCAAGTAGGTATCTGGGGGTCAGCCGACTGTTGCGGGTGGCATCCTGGGGGTACAAGATTAACCTAAGTTGCCCGAAATGTCTTCATAACCAGAGATTTTCTATACAGTATGTCAGTGACTGAGTCGACTGCTCCCAACAGTGAGCTATTTGTGGAAGAGGGTCGAGGGCGGGGAGGGTGAATGGAGGGGGAAGGGGGTGGGGGGAGGGGAAGGGAAGGCGAATGGCGGACGGAGATAGGAAGAATGATGTCGGATATATGAAGGATGAAGGAGATGTAATAAGAGATGGCAAGGAACTTAAGGAGGAAGAATAGTGGAAGGAGAAGTAGAATAGTGGTGACGAGGGAGAACATTTTGAGGGAGACCAACAAAAAAAAAAAAGACTGGAGGAAGGAAGCGTTCAAAAATCTGGACGGGAGGAAGGATGGGGGGCGAGACTACCAGGAAGCACACGAGGGAAAGGAACTTCCCTACAAAGAGAGGGATTCTCTTGACGGGAGGAAAGAAGCACACGAGGGAGCAAGGGGAAAAAACTCCCTTGTGGGAGAGGGGAATACTCTTGTGTGGCTTAAATCTTGATTACTTATTTGTAGCTACGAGAGCAGAGCTGTGCTGGTGGTGCCCAGTCTTCAGTATACAGTCTAGCTGTGCTGGTGGTGTCCAGTCTTCAGTATACAGTCTAGCTGTGCTGGTGGTGTCCAGTCTTCAGTATACAGTCTAGCTGTGCTGGTGGTGTCCAGTCTTCAGTATACAGTCTAGCTGTGCTGGTGGTGTCCAGTCTTCAGTATACAGTCTAGCTGTGCTGGTGGTGCCCAGTCTTCAGTATACAGTCTAGCTGTGCTGGTGGTGCCCAGTCTTCAGTATACAGTCTAGCTGTGCTGGTGGTGTCCAGTCTTCAGTATACAGTCTAGCTGTGCTGGTGGTGCCCAGTCTTCAGTATACAGTCTAGCTGTGCTGGTGGTGCCCAGTCTTCAGTATACAGTCTAGCTGTGCTGGTGGTGCCCAGTCTTCAGTATACAGTCTACCTGTGCTGGTGGTGCCCAGTCTTCAGTATACAGTCTAGCTGTGCTGGTGGTGTCCAGTCTTCAGTATACAGTCTAGCTGTGCTGGTGGTGCCCAGTCTTCAGTATACAATCAAGCTGTGCTGGTGGTGCCCAGTCTTCAGTATACAGTCTAGCTGTGCTGGTGGTGCCCAGTCTTCAGTATACAGTCTAGCTGTGCTAGTGGTGTCCAGTCTTCAGTATACGGTCTAGCTGTGCTGGTGGTGTCCAGTCTTCAGTATACAGTCTAGCTATGCTGGTGGTGTCCAGTCTTCAGTATACAGTCTAGCTGTGCTGGTGGTGCCCAGTCTTCAGTATACAATCTAGCTGTGCTGGTGGTGCCCAGTCTTCAGAATACAGTCTAGCTGTGCTGGTGGTGCCCAGTCTTCAGTATACAGTCTAGCTGTGCTGGTGGTGTACAGTCTTCAGTATACAGTCTAGCTGTGCTGGTGGTGTCCAGTCTTCAGTATACGGTCTAGCTGTGCTGGTGGTGTCCAGTCTTCAGTATACAGTCTACCTGTGCTGGTGGTGTCCAGTCTTCAGTATACAGTCTAGCTGTGCTGGTGGTGCCCAGTCTTCAGTATACAGTCTAGCTGTGCTGGTGGTGTCCAGTCTTCAGTATACAGTCTAGCTGTGCTGGTGGTGTCCAGTCTTCAGTATACAGTCTAGCTGTGCTGGTGGTGCCCAGTCTTCAGTATACAGTCTAGCTGTGCTGGTGGTGTCCAGTCTTCAGTATACGGTCTAGCTGTGCTGGTGGTGTCCAGTCTTCAGTATACAGTCTAGCTGTGCTGGTGGTGTCCAGTCTTCAGTGTACAGTCTAGCTGTGCTGGTGGTGTCCAGTTTTCAGTATACAGTCTAGCTGTGCTGGTGGTGTCCAGTCTTCAGTATACAGTCTAGCTGTGCTGGTGGTGCCCAGTCTTCAGTGTACAGTCTAGCTGTGCTGGTGGTGTCCAGTTTTCAGTATACAGTCTAGCTGTGCTGGTGGTGTCCAGTCTTCAGTATACAGTCTAGCTGTGCTGGTGGTGCCCAGTCTTCAGTATACAGTCTAGCTGTGCTGGTGGTGTCCAGTCTTCAGTATACAGTCTAGCTGTGCTGGTGGTGCCCAGTCTTCAGTATACAGTCTAGCTGTGCTGGTGGTGCCCAGTCTTCAGAATACAGTCTAGCTGTGCTGGTGGTGCCCAGTCTTCAGTATACAGTCTAGCTGTGCTGGTGGTGCCCAGTCTTCAGTATACAGTCTAGCTGTGCTGGTGGTGCCCATTCTTCAGAATACAGTCTAGCTGTGCTGGTGGTGCCCAGTCTTCAGTATACAGTCTAGCTGTGCTGCCCAGTCTTCAGTATACAGTCTAGCTGTGCTGGTGGTGCCCAGTCTTCAGTATACAGTCTAGCTGTGCTGGTGGTGACCAGTCTTCAGTATACAGTCTAGCTGTGCTGGTGGTGCCCAGTCTTCAGTATACAGTCTAGCTGTGCTGGTGGTGCCCAGTCTTCAGTATACAGTCTAGCTGTGCTGGTGGTGCCCAGTCTTCAGTATACAGTCTAGCTGTGCTGGTGGTGCCTAGTCTTCAGTATACAGTCTCATATGTTTGTAAAGTGTGTGTGTTATAACACACACTACCTTCCCACGTATCCCATTCCCACAGTCACATAAACCTAATACCATCTGAAGAGCATCAATGTGTAGAGGACAATTGTCCATTAATTGAGAAAAACTCCAAAAACACAACTGAATACATATAGTAATGATATATAATAATTAAGACACCTGTGCAACAGTTAGGTATCTTTATTCCGGAATAAAGATACCTAACTATTGCACATATGTTTTAATTATTTAAAACACAATTTAAAACGAGACTGTATGTTTCGATCTCTGTCTAAGAAGTTCAGCAGTGAAGAGAATCCTATACGAGGATCGAAATGTGCAGTATCTCTTGTACACTGTGTTTATATCTACATGTTGAAGTTTTTTCCTAAATTCATAATACCACATGAGTATTCATATTACGAATGCAATCCCTGTCAACCGAAGATAGATCTAGGAAGCTGTTGGGGAAGGTGAGATGCAAAAAAAAAAAAAAAAAACCCGACCAGAATATAAATTGTGATTTAGAGGAAAGGACGCAAGGTGTACACACGGCATATACAATTTCCTAATGGCATACCAACAGCGCGTGTTTACCTTTTACAATATCAGCGTATGCGTAGACTTTCTCATTTCAGGTTAGGCACATGTCATTAACCAGATACCTGAAGGATGCAAACCGTACCACGGGTGGGGTTCGAACCCGCGGTTTGTTAGCAATCGTGTCATTACGATTTCGTGAGTCCTGAAGGATGCTTTGGGGAAATCAACGCCCCAGCGGCCCGGTCCCAGACCAAACCTTCTGGTGGATCAAGACCTAATCGACCAGGCTGTTCTGATGAGATTAACGGTAAAACGATGTAACTTTAGGTGTTGGCCATCTTACTGCTGAGAGCACCTAAGATACAGGTGAAGATCAGGGTTTTATGGTGACAACGTTTCGCTCTATGTAGAGCTTTATCAAGTCACTCTGATTAGCATTATTATCTTTATTACTCAAACATTTCGCTTACACAGTAGGCTTCATCAGTCAAATACAGAGGTGACTGTATTGTATAACCAGTCGACGAGTCTCGGGTAATTTACTGTATCTTGAATAATTGTTTCTTGCTTCAGGGTCAGCCACTTTCTTCGTTTAAAAAAACGTCAATTTTGAGTCAAAGTTAAATTTCTTTTGTTAGATTTAATGTTTTTATATTTTAAAAACGCAGGGTAATATTATCATATATAGAAAAACAAAAGAAAATGTGATGTTGACTTTGCCCCACTTCAACATTAACACACGTGACTCCAACAGTTACACACGTGACTCCAACATTAACACACGTGACTCCAACATTAACACACGTGACTCCAACATTAACATACGTGACTCCAACATTAACACACGTGACTCCAACATTAACACGTGACTAAAACATTAACACAAGTGACTCCAACATTAACACAAGTGACTCCAACATTAACACTGTTAGTTTGTGTTTTTATTACTGAAACGTGAGATGTTCATGATATATTTTTTCCCCCTTGGTGATCCTTCATCTGTTTTTTTTACCTTTGAAAACCAATATTTTCATTCTAATTGTATAGAGAATAAGAACAGATTAAGGAGCCGGATTATTATTATTATTTCTGTAGTCACGAGAAAGCGCTAAACTCGCACAGCACTTGGGAAATGTATGGTGGTCAGGTTTAATGAAATTAAAGGGGGAATAGCTTCAATTAATTGAGACATGAACCTTGGAAAAAATATCAAGGCACCCCTCACCCCAAAGGGTTAACAGAACAGGGGGAGGGGAGAAGGGGGGTGCAGGAGGGCAGCAGAGAAGAAAAGGAGCAAAGCGAAAGTAAAGATGCATCATAGAGGAAGAGGAAGAGAGGGAGGTCATGTGGATGATGGCATGAGAAGGTAGCAGAGAGAGAGAGAGAGAGAGAGAGAGAGAGAGAGAGAGAGAGAGAATGGATGTGTGTGTGTGTGTGTGTGTGTGTGTGTGTATTTGGGGCCGCCAGCAACATATTGAGCAAACCAACAAACTAAAGTGATTTGAACCTCCCCATCAAAGGTTCGCAATCACGTGCAATTAGCCCGTCCTCCTGCAATCGACTCGGTAAACAAAGAGAAGAGGGGAGAGAGGGGCAGGAAAAGTTGCTAGTGGGAAGAGGGCAGAGGAGGGGGGAAGGAAAAGTTGCTGGAGAAAGGAGAGAGAGAGAGAGAGAGAGAGAGAGAGAAAGAGAGAGAGAGAGAGAGAGAGAGAGAGAGAGAGAGAGAGAGAGAGAGAGAGAGAGAGAGAGAGAGAGAGAGAGAGCGTATAGGACCGTTGCTGAAACAAAATGAAATTTATACTGGTGACACCAAAGAAATGAGAGAAATAATAATAGTCACAATACAAGTCCTGTGTTCAGTGAACAATTAATCAAACTAAAGACTGACAGTACATATAAAAAAATTATGAGGCCCAAAACTGTGCCAACATCTGCAAGTCTTGTGACACGCCTCTAACCCCACTCCACTTTATGAAGAAGCTTCTCATAGTATACTAATGCATTAGGGATTTTCGTGTTTATTAACAGTTTCCCCACAAAAAAAAGAAATGTGTGGTTGTAACAGTGTCACTATTACAACCACAAGGCAAATGATAGGCTGGATATACCTTTGAAGAGTTTCGAGAGTTTATCTACTCTCTGAGCCCAGCCATGGGCCAGGCTCGTCTGGTGCTTGCCTGGTCAACCAGGCTGTTGCTGCTGGAGGCCCGCTGCCCCACATATCCATCACAGCCTGGTTGATCTGGCACCTGGTGAAGATATTTGTCCAGTTTCCTCTTGAAGGCTTCTACACTGGTTCCAGCCGTGTTTCGGATATCTTCTGGTAAGATGTTGAATAGTCTGGGACCCCGGATGTTAATACAGTGCTCCCGTATTGTCCCCACCGCACCCCTGCTCCTCACTGGGTTTATTTTACACTTTCTCCCATATCTCTCACTCCAGTATGTTGTTATGGCAGTGTGCAGATTTGGGACCAGGCCCTCAAGTACTTTCCATGTATATATTATCATGTATCTCTCTCTCCTCCGCTCCAATGAGTACATGTTCAAGACTTGAAGGCGTTCCCAATAATTTAGATGTTTCAATGGCTCAATGTGAGCCGTAAACGATCTCTGGATTTGTTCCAGCTCTGCTATTTCTCCTGCCCTGAACGGGGCCGTCAGCACTGAGCAGTATTCTAAGTGAGGGAGCACTAGCGATTTAAAGAGTGTCACCATCGGCATTATTAGAACCTTCAAAACAAGAGATGCCAAACCAATGATGATACTCTTCAAGTAACTTGTTCTCTCTAGGCTGGAGTACTGCTGTACTCTAACAGCCCCGTTCAAGGCAGGCGAAATTGCAGACCTAGAGAATGTGCTGAGAACCTTTACAGCTCGCAAAGATCCAATTATGCACCTAAATTACTGGGAATGTTTAAAGCCCCTCGACGTGTACTCCTTGGAACGTAGGCGAGAGCGGTACATTATAATCTACACCTGATCATTAAGACACCTGTGCACCAGTCGAGTATCATAATTTTTGAAACGTTTCTCCTACACAGTAGGCTTCTTCAGTCAAATACAGAGGTACCAAGTGTAGTGGGGAAATGAAGATGACATAATTAGTAGGCGAAAAGTTTCTTCAATAGAGATACCCAACTGTTGAACATGTGTCTTAATCATTAACTTGTCGGTATTTTACACCATTTTCAACATAATCTACACCTAGAAAATTCTAAAGCGAGTGATCCCAAATCTTCTCACACAAATTGCTCCCCATGAAGTTAAGAGGCAGACGGCAGAATACCGCCAGTGAAAACTAGTGGTGCACTGACTACACTAAGGGAAAGCCCATTAAATGTGAAGGGACGAAGACTTTTAAATTTCCCCTCCCCCCCCTTCATACATAAGGGGAATTACCAACAGACCCCTGGCTGTTTTCAAGAAGGAAATGGACAAGTTTCTGAAGTCGTTACCTGATTAGCTGGACTGTGGTATTTATGTTGGACTTCGTGAGGCTAGCACCAACAGCCTGCTTGATCAGGTCATCCACCGGGAGGTCTAGTCTGGGACAGGGCCGTGGGGTAGTTGACCCTCCGAACTCACTCCAGGTAGATTCCAGCCCATTTTAAGGCAGCAAACTCGTAGCACTGGTGAATATAGAAAGATCACTACCTCTCCGACCAAATTAGCCAGGCTGTAAGGATATATGGGCGCCACCAACAGCCTGGTTGACCTGGTGAGCTACAGAAAACCTGGAACTAGGATGGGAGGACGTGGAACCCCGAAACCGGCCAAAAGTATGTCACACAAATGAGAACCTTCACTGCTAGTATAAATTAAACACCTCCAGTAAATGATAGGAACGCCTCCGTTTCTAGAATTATGTTCACTAGAGCGTAGTCGAGAACGATACATTATAACCTGCCCGGAAAATTCTGGAAGCTTTGGTCCCAAATCTGCACACCGAAATTACTCCCAACGAGAGCAAGAGGTTGCTGGCAGACGGTGGCAAATACCATCAATAAAAACAAGGGGCAATGAGTATACTAACTGTTAACTCAATAAGTGTAAAGGAACCAAGACTTTCATTACCCTCCTCCCTTCATACATAAAGGAAATTACCCACAGGCCTTTGGCTGTCTTCAAGATGAAACTTGATAAGTTCTTCTCATCGGTGGCCGGGTTCCTTCCACTCCATCTGACCTTGGTTCAAATGGTGACCAAAACAGAAAACGATGCTTTACAAAATGACAGGATGCTTGTTTGTCTGTCTGTCTGTCTGTCTCTGTCTCTCTCTCCCTCTCATATGAATATATAAGGAGGCAGGTAACTCTTACACAGTTCTATTTACATTCAGCATACAGTACACTTCCATTTTCACGCTTTCTTTAATTATTAACTGCAATATTTACTTTCCAAGAAGGCCTTGTCCGAGAGCGGGCAGTGGGGGCGATGATCGCCAGAACTTACAGCACAAACCAACACTGGCTGACCCATCCCTCCCTCTACCACGTCAATAATGCTCCATCATTCCAACAACCCCGCACCACACTCCAACACTCCTTCATCTCTCCATCTTCAACATCAATATTTCATCCCCACCCCAAAACATTGCCCTCCATCCACACCCAAAACACAAACCGCCCAGCGCTCGAGCTGGTATCAACACCGACATGGCAGGGCTTGACTAATCGACAATTTGCAGCATCATAAGTATAAGGATTTGTAACCCGGGCCTAGGGTAATGGGGCAGGGTTCAGACGAGCTGGCTGGCCCTCGTGGATTAACGTGGCCTACCACCTGAATTTGGAAGCAGCAGCAGCGGGTTAATATTTCATCCCCTTGTGGCCAGAACGCTGCTCCCCCGGAGGTGTGGGCCCCCAGCTGGAGGCAGGGGGCCCCAAGATGGAGGTACGGCTTGTGTTTCCCAGGTGGAGGAACAGACGAGACCCCAGGTAGCGGCTGGGCTTTGGGTCCCAGACGGGGAGAAATAAGGAATGTGGACAGACATGGGGTAGATAGTGACTTTGAACTGTCAGGTAGGTGAGAGAGGGAGTGCCAACAGTGTGGAGAAGGAACAGAGAAGTGCCAACAGGGTGAAGGAACAGAGGAGTGCCAACAGGGTGGAGAAGGAACAAAGGAGTCCAACAGGGTGGAGAAAGAACAGAGGATCCCAAACAGGGTGAAAGAACAGAGGAGTGCCACCTGAAGGAAGAGCAGAGCAGGTTAATACATCCCCGTGGAGAACGGTCCAAACCCCAGGAGGTGGGGCCCAGTGAGGCATGTGTGGGCCCCAAGATGGAGGTGGCTTGTAGTTCCCCAGGTGGAGGAACAGACTATGAGACCCCAGGTAGCGGCTGAGGCTTTGGGGTCCCTAGACGGGGGAGAAATAAGGAATGTGGACAGACATGTGGGTAGATAGTGACTTTGAACTGTCAGGTAGGTGAGAGAGAGGAGTGCCAACAGTGTGGAGAAGGAACAGAGAAGTGCCAACAGGGTGAAGGAACAGAGGAGTGCCAACAGGGTGGAGAAGGAACAAAGGAGTGCCAACAGGGTGAAAAGAACAGAGGAGTACCAACAGGGTGAAAGAACAGAGGAGTGCCAACAGGTAGAAGGAACAGAGGAGTGCAACAGGGTGGAGAAGGAACAGAGGAGTGCCAACAGGGTGAGAAGGAACAGAGAGTGCAACAGGGTGGAGAAGGAACAGAGGAAATGCCAACAGGGTGAAGGAACAGAGAACAGAGGAGTGCCAACAGTTTACCTGGAGAGACTTCGGGTCACACTTTCGCAGTCCTCTTAACAGGCCCCATGGTGGATCAGAGTCTGATCAACCAGGCTGTTCTGTTGGCCGCACGCAGTCCGACGTACGAACCAACCCGGCTGGTCAGGTACTGACTTTAGGTGCCTGTCCAGTGCCTGTTGAAGACAGTCAAGGGTTTATTGGTAATCCTTTTTGTGAGAAGGAACAGAGGAGTGCCAACAGGATGAAGGAACAGAGTGCCAACAGTGAGAAAAGGGAACAGAGGAGTGCCAACAGGGGAAGGAACAGAGGAGTGCCAAATAAAGGGAAAGGGGGCAACGGGGTGAAGGGACAGGGGAGTCCAACGGGGTAAGGAAGGGGAGCAACGGGGAAAAGGAACAGAAGGGGGAAAACAGGGTGAAGGGACAGAGGGGGCAAAGGGAAAAGGAACAGGGGATAAACAGGGTAAAGGAACAGAGGGGGCCCAAACGGGGGGAAGGGGACAGAGGGGGCCAACAGTGGGGGGGGGATTTACAGAGCCCTGACCAGAGAACGTTCAGTGCTCTTCAACAATAATTTTGCAAAAACATAAAATAAAAATCAAAAAAACCAATGTTTACAGCCAGCCTCACCCATCACACTCACAAATTATAGTCACTTAAGGGCCATTAAATCACGTAAATTTGGGTATCCTGCAAAAAAATTCACTCACACTAAAGATTTCCAAAATATTGAGAAGTTATCTTTTAAACCCTTTGAATCCAAAGGCGGAAGCCCAGTTAAGTGTGCACAGGCAGCTGCAGTGTGGAGCAGGATCCACGGTGAAGGTGCTGCATGTGGAGCAGGATCCACGGTGAGGTGCTGCAGTGTGGAGCAGGATCCACGGTGAGAAGGTGCTGCAGTGTGGAGCAGGATCCACGGTGAGGTGCTGCAGTGTGGAGCAGGATCCACGGTGAGAAGGTGCTGCAGTGTGGAGCAGGATCCACGGTGAGGTGCTGCAGTGTGGAGCAGGATCCACGGTGAGAAGGTGCTGCAGTGTGGAGCAGGATCCACGGTGAGAAGGTGCTGCAGTGTGGAGCAGGATCCGCGGTGAGGTGCTGCAGTGTGGAGCAGGATCCGCGGTGAGGTGCTGCAGTGTGGAGCAGGATCCACGGTGAGCTGCTACAGAGGACATCAGAGCTTAATGAACCCCGAACGGAGTTACTGCTTCAACATAAGTATAACAACACAATCACCACCACCAACAACAATGATATTTTAAACTCTGCTTTATATTTACATCCAACATCATGTGAGCAGGTGACTCAATCGGTAGAATTATAACAATGGTAAAGTAAAAATAGGAAAGTCAAACCCCTCCACCCCCAAGTCTTGCCAAACAATGTACAACTAGCCGCTGCTCTTCAATGCTCACTGGACCTGCCACTTGAGTAATGTAACTATGAACGTAGCCCAGTATTAACATAGGAAAGAGTCTGTTATAAAGAACGCTCGATACATAATTTTTGCCTCTACATCTGGCCGTTCATTAACAGGATCCTGAGATGCCCCGAGCACATATAAAAGTCCATTTCCTTGTCTTTATGCTTAGATATGGAAAGAAGCAGAATTCCAAACGAGCACAGACTATAAAATGGAGAAAGAGCATCTCACAGAACAAAAGTATGTTCCATTCAGAGAACACAGTAGGCAAATGCACAAGAAGTATGTCATGATGGCACCGTTTATCACTTGTGCTTAAGTCTCGAACATTTTTGATTCACAGTGCCTTTCAGAGAGGGGCAAACAGCAGAGCTCGAAAATATACTCAGGATGTTTAATGCCAACATCTAGTCAGTAAAACACCCCTACCGGAACCCCCTCAAAGCCTTAAAAACTTTTTTAGATGGGAGAAAAGAGAGATGCAGACAATATACACGCATTGAAAATATTTGAGTCAATCAAAAATTTACACCCTACCATAAAAACTTTCTGAATTGAGGTAAAAGATTATAATAACTATAAAATAATAATATTCATAAAACCCATAGGCTTTTGTTTTGTTTGATTTTGTTTCCCGTGTTCCATTGTTTTGGTTTTATCATTATATGTGAAATTTAAACAGTCCAACCAAACCTAATTTTTACAGAATTTACAGCGCTTTATCAGTGAAAAGCAGGAGACCAAAAGCAAAATTAAAGAACACTGAGTCAATATTCACGTTCCAAGACTCTTCAAACTGTTACCAGAAGATTTCAGATATATTACAAAAACTGTATTCACCTCCAAGAAGTATTAGATCAGCCAGGCTGTGACATATATAGGACCTTGATAACTAGCAAGAACATTCTGGTTAGCCAGGCAATCAACCGGGGAAGAGTGGTCTCAAGCCGGGCTGCGAGGATCACTGAAACCGGTCACAGGTATGTTACAGATATGGTATTAAAATGCAATGATCACTCCTAAGATTCGTGCCACAGGATGGCATTTCTGCGCAGGCGCAGAAAACGTCTCTACGAATCAGTAAAAGCAGTGAACATTGAGGACTCTTAATAGCTGAGTAAAATACAAGTCCCCAACAAGGATCGCCCTTCTTTTATTCCAATCACTAGCAAAGACTTAAACCTTGAGGAATGAATCAATTACGCCTGAGAAAGTGAGCCGAGGTCCCCATTACCCTAAGATGTATCACAAGAATCGACCAAAGAAAGAGAAAGTCAAAGGTGGAAAATCCAACAGCAGTGCATGCCCGTGCACTGAAGAGAACAGGGGCGTGAGCACCCTGTTGGGACCCCGGGCCCTGCCGCAAAGACGGTAGGATAAGCGGGATTACAAGGGGGGCCGTAATGGAAACAAGTTGCGCAAATCCAGCCCTTTTCAGCCACCTGGCTGAAAAAGGAAGAAAAGCCCAACAGCAGCGCCAGAAAATAGAAACTCGGACAAGTCCGTTCTACAACCCTTACACTATTAATTAGCCACTCCTAACAATATTTTTCCTTTCTCCCCTCTCTTGTTTCTCTTCATCCGTCCGTCCACCAACCCTCCGCTCTCTGCCCTCCTTCCGTTCTGTAAGCGCCTCAAGAAATATAAGCGACTGACTCACATTTTGCAAGGCAGGTCCGTAGATCGACAGTAAGGGAGCACTCCTGCATTCATTATCAAACAGCAAAAATCGCCTTAACACGGCTGGATTTTCATTAATCCTCCAGAGATTTACATTGAGCGGGATTACCACTCCTGGAGTGAAATCGTTACCGTACAGGGCTGGGATTAACAAAAGGACCTAATTATATCTAAAACGGACCTCAATTAACACTAATGAATTCGAATTAATCAATCAGAGCTCGCTTATTTGAAGAGCTACTCCAGGAGAAGTTTGTAAAAAGAAATGGAGTGCAAGAGGGAGGTTAATAAAATGGAGGTAAGAGGAGGTTAAAAAACATAATAAGGACGAACTTCCTTGTCTCAGGCAGCAACAGAGGGCTTTACCAACGACCAACGCCAATTAGATTACCTGGGAAGAGAAGAACAAAAAATTAAAATGGTTTCCCTTACTGGAAAACAACTAACCAAAAAAGACGCCTTTAAAAATGGCGTTCCTTCCTTAGTCCTCCCAAAGTTATAAAAATTTCTTCTCCAAAAAAAAGAAGGGTCTTCACTTTTACCCGAAAACTGTAATGCAAATAATGATTTTTCTCTCAAGTTTGCCCAAGAAAATATACATTATTATTATTATTATATAGTAGTAGTAGTAGTAGTAGTATAGTAGTATGTAATAAAAAGTAGTAGTAGTATTTGTAGTAGTAGTAGTAATAGTAATTTGTAGTAGAAATATACTAATAATAATAACAATAATAATAATAGAATGATGCAGCATAATAATTAAATTCATGGGAAAGCGCTAAACCCGCAGAGGTTTTAAAATGCCTGGAGAAATACAGGTTTGATCCAAGGAAGGTGAGAAAAGCTTCATTTCCCTGAATCAAGAGCTCTTATGCCTCAAGACGCCCCCCAAAGAGAGTATTATATTATTAATAAAATTATTATTATTATTATTGGTCTTTATATACTAAATTGCCCTAGTGGGGAAACTAAGAACGTCCCCCCCACCACCCTAGTGACTCCTGTCAACCAGTGGCACCCCGCTGCCCTATATCCTCCGCCGCCCAGGCCACCCCGCGCCCAGAGCCACCCCCCCCCACAGTGCCACCCCGCCGCCCTAGTGCCACCCCCCGCCGCCCAGTGCCACCCCCGCCGCCCAGTGCCACCCCCGCCGCCCAGTGCCACCCCGCCGCCCTAGTGCCACCCCCGCCGCCCTAATGCCACCCCGCCGCCCTAGTGCCCCCCATTACCAACGACTGCTGCCAGGTGCTCGGGGATAAGGTCACCAGAATTAATCTTGATATTAAGCATGAATTTAATCGGGGAAAACAAACTGCAAAGTGGAACGTCGATTAAAACAGCGTATTAAACGTCATTAATATTTGATATAAGGAATAAAATACCTGGATATTTGTCTCATTTAACCAAAGATTTTCCATTTGATATAGATTATTGACTACCTGGATACCAGGCCTGTTCTAGGGCTCTTCACCCTCAGAGCCCGGCCTGACGCCAAGCTACCTGTTGGCTACCAGCAAGCTATTGGTGGCTGTAACCCGCAGCCCACATAGCCCACAACCCGGCTACCTAGCTACCTGTAGTTGGTTGTGGATGGGCATCGCCCTCACGGCGCGGTCTCAGACGAGGCTTGATCAGGCACCTCCAGGGACAGTGGTCCAGTTTTCCCTTCAAACTTAATATATCTTTCTTCCGACAATATTTATCGCATCTAACTCAAGTTTTAATTCTGTCTTTAATTTTTTACATACTAGAATTATTTTTTTCACTTTCTTGCTTGTAATTATTTTGCTTTTAGAATTACACTGTGTTTGCTACATCGGGTGTTGCTTCTTTCAATTCCGTTAATGGCTTTCCTCTCCTGGACACTGTGTGATGCAGTCAGTTTTTCATCTCTCATGCATTTCTTCTTGCCCTTCAGAAGTGCGGTAAGTTCAGTGATTCTTCGTCTTTGTCTCAAGTGGGGCGTCTTTCTTTCTAACTTGCATCTATTTTTTTCAATGGTATGAGTGTGGTGTACGCTACAAGATATACACTTCTCGGTGCAAATACTCTAAGAGATACATATGTACATCACATGATGTGATTTCTAATCCTTGTGGAACAGTTTTTTCACTGTGGTAGCTTCCGACCAACTTTGTTCACCATTACTCTTTGTGTTCTCTTGTACAGAAAGTTAAAGATTTATCTGCCTACCATTAGCGCGCATTTTGTGCGTATTACACCATGATCACCATGTGTATACTACATCTGAATTTATTTGTCCTCCTGGGAAACCAAGACCATGTGATAGTGGTCCAGTAGTTGTGAGAGGCAGGAGCTACCATCCAAGACCATGCCACAGTGGTCCAGTAGTTGTGAGAGGCAGGAGCTACCATCCAAGACCATGCCACAGTGGTCCAGTAGTTGGAGGCAGGAGCTACCATCCAAGACCATGCCACAGTGGTCCAGTAGTTGTGAGAGGCAGGAGCTACCATCCAAGACCATGCCACAGTGGTCCAGTAGTTGTGAGAGGCAGGAGCTACCATCCAAGACCATGTCATAGTGGTCCAGTAGTTGTGAGAGGCAGGAGCTACCATCCAAGACCATGTCATAGTGGTTCAGTAGGTGTGAGAGGCAGGAGCTACCCTCCAAGACCATGCCACAGTGGTCCAGTAGTTGTGAGAGGCAGGAGCTACCATCCAAGACCATGCCACAGTGGTCCAGTAGTTGTGAGAGGCAGGAGCTACCATCCAAGACCATGCCACAGTGGTCCAGTAGCTGTGAGAGGCAGGAGCTACCATCCAAGACCATGCCACAGTGGTCCAGTAGTTGTGAGAGGCAGGAGCTACCATCCAAGACCATGCCACAGTGGTCCAGTAGTTGTGAGAGGCAGGAGCTACCATCCAAGACCATGCCACAGTGGTCCAGTAGTTGTGAGAGGCAGGAGCTACCATCCAAGACCATGTCATAGTGGTCCAGTAGTTGTGAGAGGCAGGAGCTACCATCCAAGATCATGTCATAATGGTCCAGTAGTTGTGAGAGGCAGGAGCTACCATCCAAGACCATGTCATAGTGGTCCAGTAGTTGTGAGAGGCAGGAGCTACCATCCAAGACCATGTCATAGTGGTTCAGTAGGTGTGAGAGGCAGGAGCGACCATCCAAGACCATGTCATAGTGGTTCAGTAGGTGTGAGAGGCAGGAGCTACCATCCAAGACCATGTTATAGTGATCAAGTAGTTGTGAGAGGCAGGAGCTACCATCCAAGACCATGTCATAGTGGTTCAGTAGGTGTGAGAGGCAGGAGCTACCATCCAAGACCATGTCATAGTGGTCCAGTAGGTGTGAGAGGCAGGAGCTACCATCCAAGACCATGTTATAGTGGTCAAGTAGTTGTGAGAGGCAGGAGCTACCATCCAAGACCATGTTATAGTGGTCAAGTAGTTGTGAGAGGCAGGAGCTACCATCCAAGACCATGTTATAGTGGTCAAGTAGTTGTGAGAGGCAGGGCTACCATCCAAGACCATGTTATAGTGGTCCAGTAGTTGTGAGAGGCAGGAGCTACCATCCAAGACCATGTTATAGTGGTCCAGTAGTTGTGAGAGGCAGGAGCTACCATCCAAGACCATGTTATAGTGGTCCAGTAGTTGTGAGAGGCAGGAGCTACCATCCAAGACCATGTTATAGTGGTCAAGTAGTTGTGAGAGGCAGGAGCTACCATCCAAGACCATGTTATAGTGGTCCAGTAGTTGTTAGAGGCAGGAGCTACCAGCTCTGAACCCATGCTGCCCTGGGTTGTGCAGTTGTTGAGAATCCAAGTGGTTGGCGATCATGCTTCTGAGAACTCTCTCTCCTTAACCAGTGACTACCTGTGCTCCCTCTCATTAACCACTACCTCTGCTCCTCTCATTAACCACTACCTCTGCTCCCTCTCATTAACCACTACCTCTGCTCCCTCTCATTAACCACTACCTCTGCTCTCTCATTAACCACTATTCCTCCCTCTCACTTATACCATCTCTTCTATCATCCCCCCTCTTCCACATCCCTCCTACGTTTCCCCCCTTTTCGTTTCGCCCTAGCATGCCCCTTGACCCTTCCCTCCATTCCCCCTCTTCCCTTTCTGGGGAACCCCCTCCCCTCCCTTGGATCAAGAGCCTTATAAAACCTTTACTCACACCATCAAATATACACCAGCCTCAGTCCAAGGACGCGGCCACCATCCAGAAATTTAATATTCATGGTCGTTTTTTAGACCATATTTGACGTACGTGGTCCCTGGTCCTACCAGGGACCACACTGGATGATGTTGGTGTAGGCTAGTGGGGGCGTGGTGGGGAGGGCATGTGGTACCGAGGGTGGAGGTGTGGCAGGGAGGATAGGGTGGGGTTGTGGCAGGGAGGATAGGGTGGGGTTGTGGCAGGGAGGATAGGGTGGGGTTGTGGCAGGGAGGATAGGGTGGGGATGTGGCAGGGAGGATAGGGGTGGGGGTGTGGCAGGTAAGAGAAGGTGGGGGTGGCAGGGAGGATAGGGTGGGGGTGTGGCAGGTAAGATAAGGTGGGGTGTGGCAGGGAGGATGGGTGGGGGTGGCAGGTAAGATAAGGTGGGGGTGTGGCAGGTAAGATAAGGTGGGGGTGTGGCAGGAAGATAGGGTCTACCGAGGGTATTCGGGGATCAACCCACGCGGCCCGGTCCACGACCAGCCTCCCGGTGGATCAGGGCCTTATCAACTAGGCTGTTACTGCTGGCCGCACGTAGTCCAACGTACGAACCACAGTCAGGGTGATCTGGCATTGACTTTAGGGTGGGGGTGTGGCAGGAAGGATAGGGAGTGGGAGGATGGGTGGATGTGCCGGGAGGATAGGTGGGTGAGAGATCGTGGCCGGGAGGATTGGGTGGGAGTGGGGGGGCCGGGGGAGGATATGGTGTGGGTGTGGTGGGAGGATAGGGTGGGGATGTGGCAGGAGAGTATAGGGGGGTGGGGGTGTGGCCGGGAGGATAGGGTGGGAGGAGTGTGGCGGGAGGATTGGAGTGCGGAGGTGGCCGGGAGGATTGGGTGGGAGTGTGGCCAAAGGGAAGATGTGGGTGGGGGAGTGTGGCCGGGAAGATTGGGTGGGTAGGGGTGGCCGGGAGGATAGGGTGGGAGTGTGGCAGGGAGGATAGGGTGGGGGTGTGGCCGGGAGGATTGGGTGGAGTGTGGCCGGGAAGATTGGGTGGGAGGTGGCCGGGAGGATTGGGTGGGAGTGTGGCCGGGAGGATATGGTGCGGTGTGGTAGGGAGGATAGGGTGGGGATGTGGCAGGAGGATAGGGTGGGGATGTGGCAGGGAGGATAGGGTGGGGATGTGGCAGGAGGATAGGGTGGGGGTGTGGCAGGGAGGATAGGGTGGGGGGTGGCCGGGAGGATTGGGTGGGAGTGTGGCCGGGAAGATTGGGTGGGAGTGTGGCCGGGAGGATTGGGTGGGAGTGTGGCCGGGAGGATATGGTGCGGTGTGGTAGGGAGGATAGGGTGGGGATGTGGCAGGGAGGATAGGGTGGGGATGTGGCAGGATAGGGTGGGGTGTGGCAGGGAGGATAGGGTGGGGGTGGTCGGGAGGATAGGGTGGGGATGTGGCAGGGAGGATATGGTGCGGGTGTGGTAGGGAGGATAGGGTGGGGATGTGGCAGGGAGGATAGGGGTGGGGATGTGGCAGGGAGGATAGGGTGGGGATGTGGCAGGGAGGATAGAGTGGGGTGTGGCAGGGAGGATAGAGTGGGGTGTGGCAGGGAGGATAGAGTGGGGGTGTGGCAGGGAGGATAGAGTGGGGATGTGGCAGGGAGTATAGGGTGGGGTGTGGCAGGAAGGATAGAGGGGGATGTGGCAGGGAGTATAGAGTGGGGTGTGGCCGGGAGGATAGGGTGGGGGTGTGGTAGGGAGGATAGGGTGGGAGTGTGGCAGGGAGGATAGGAGTGGGGGTGTGGCAGGGAGGATAGAGTGGGGGTGTGGCAGGGAGGATAGAGTGGGGTGTGGCAGGGAGGATAGAGTGGGTGTGGCAGGGGAGGATAGAGTGGGGTGTGGCAGGGAGGATAGAGTGGGGTGTGGCAGGGAGGATAGAGTGGGGATGTGGCAGGGAGTATAGGGTGGGGGTGTGGCCGGGAGGATTGGGTGGGGGTGTGGCAGGGAGGATAGAGTGGGTGTGGCAGGAGGATAGAGTGGGGGTGTGGCAGGGAGGATAGAGGGGGTGGCAGGGAGGATAGAGTGGGGGTGTGGCAGGGAGGATAGAGTGGGGGTGTGGCAGGGAGGATAGTGACACACTAGCCAGCCTACTTATTACAAGTTTTGTTGTCTAATTCTTATGTTTTATATTACTTACCAAGAGAAATGTTTACAATAAAAAGACTGTCACGTTTTATCAACAATAAAACCTAAAATGCGAGGAGTATGAAATTCGTCCTGTCACAAACGTAAATAGACTGGACGACAAGTATCCCAGACGCTGAATCCAATACGTTATTAGGTTTCCGTCTACCTAACTACCTGGACATCGTTTCGGGGATCAACTCATGGTGGATCAGGGTCTAATCAACCAGGCTGTTACTGTTGGCCGCACGCAAACCGACTTACGAACCACAGCCCGGCTGGTCATGTACTGACTTTAGGCGCTTGTTCAGTGCATTCTTGAAGACAGCCAGGTGTCTATTAGTAATCCCCCTTATGTATGTTGGGAGGCAGTTGAACAGTCTTAGGGCCCTGACACTTACTGTGTTGTCTCTTATCGTGCTAGTGGCGCCCCTGCTTTTCATTGGGGGATGTTGCATCGTCTGCCGAGTCTTTTGCTTTCATAGGGAGTGATTTTCGTGTGCAAGTTTGGTACTAATCCCTCTAGGATTTTCCAAGTGTATATGATCATGGAGCATTTACAGAAACACATACAAGGGATGTTTTGGACGGAGAGATTCAGATAGAAAACTATAACATGTATAGATGTGATAGAATTAATAGGTCACAGGGAGGAGTAGGACTCTATATAAAAGATACTCTCTGTTGCACAGAAGTTTTGAACGCTACGAATGATATAGTAGAAATCCTCGGCATTAAAGTGGAAAATAAGAATCTAGTAATTATCCTAGTATACAAACCACCATCAGCAACTGCGGAGGAATTCACAGAGCAGTTAAAGAAGATAGATAGCTATCTGGATAGGCTAGAGAATCCCACCCCAAACATTTTAATCCTTGGAGATTTTAATCTCCCTCATGTAAAATGGAAGATGAGGCACCATAATGTTATACCAGAAATAACTCCTGGAAGCACCCTGGCTCAACAGGCACATACCAGGAACTAATGAGGCTTTGTGAAAAGTACTCACTAAACCAACAGATAATTGATCCCACTAGAAATGAAAATACCCTGGATTTGATATTCACAAACAACGAGGAATTAATCAGAGACATAACAGTTACAAAAACAATATACTCTGATCATAACATCATAGAAGTTCAAACTAGTATTAACTCAGGGTTAGGGAACTGCGACACTAATGTTAGAGACGGAATGTTCAGTAAGTTTAATTTTAATAACCATAGAATTGACGGGGAAAAAAAATAAACCAAGAGCTATCAGACATATCATGGGAATCAGACATGAGCACCTAAATCCCCACCAGTGCCTAGAGAAGCTGAATACAGAAGCATACAAGGTATGTATGAAACACGTACCATTGAGGAAACCCCGAAGAAGATCAGATATAGAGAGAGGCGTAGGAGATGGTACAGGAGAAGAAAACGGGTTACTGAATTGCTGAAAAACACAGTTATGTTGCAACAGAGGAGAGATAGCCTTAACCGAGAGATCACGGAATTAGAGCACAAACTTAAGATGTCATACCTGACAGAAGAAGTACAAAGGGAACAAAGAGCCATACAGGATATTGCAAAAAACCCAAAATATTTCTACTCCTATGCAAAATCCAAGCTAAGAACTACCTGTAGAATTGGACCATTATTGAGAGGAGATTCGTATACGGACGATGAACAGGAAATGAGTGAAATGCTAAAAGAACAGTATGAGTCAGTGTTCAGCAACCCACTAAATGACAGCAAGGTAGAAAATGCAGAAATATTTTCACTCCAGCAGAAGGCTGCCAGACCACCTAACCGACATTAGTACAAATCCCATAGATTTCGAAAAGAAATGGCCAACATGCCCACTCACTCAGCACCTGGACCAGATTCATGGAATGCTTTATTTATAAAGCAGTGCAAAGTACCATTAGCAAGAGCCCTTAGTATTCTGTGGAGAAAGAGCTTAGATCTAGGTGAAATTCCAGAGGCCTTAAAGAGTGCAGACATAGCTCCTTTGCATAAGGGAGGTAGTAGAGCACTAGCTAAAAATTACAGACCAGTAGCCCTCACTTCTCACATCATAAAAATCTTTGAAAGAGTGATGAGACGGCAGATTACAAAGTTCATGGACCAGCACAACCAACATAACCCGAACCAGCATGGCTTTAGAGCGGGTCTATCATGCCCTGTCACAGCTGCTGAACCATTATGACAGAATTACGGAGGCATTGGAGGACGACCAAAACGCAGATGTGATTTACACAGATTTTGCAAAGGCGTTTGACAAATGCGATCATGGAGTGATAGCGCACAAAATGAGGGCCATAGGCATAGGGGAAGGTAGGCAGATGGATTTTGAGTTCCAACACAAAGAACACAAAAAGTAGTAGTGAACAGGGCAAGATCCAGCTAGTGCTCCCTCACTTAGAATACTGCTCAGTGCTGACGGCCCCGTTCAGAGCAGGAGAAATAGCAGAGCTGGAACAAATCCAGAGATCGTTTACGGCTCACATTGAGCCATTGAAACATCTAAATTATTGGGAACGCCTTCAAGTCTTGAACATGTACTCATTGGAGCGGGGAGGAGAGATACATGATAATATATACATGGAAAGTACTTGAGGGCCTGGTCCCAAATCTGCACACTGCCATAACAACATACTGGAGTGAGAGATATGGGAGAAAGTGTAAAATAAACCCAGTGAGGAGCAGGGGTGCGGTGGGGACAATACGGGAGCACTGTATTAACATCCGGGGTCCCAGACTATTCAACATCTTACCAGAAGATATCCGAAACACGGCTGGAACCAGTGTAGAAGCCTTCAAGAGGAAACTGGACAAATATCTTCACCAGGTGCCAGATCAACCAGGCTGTGATGGATATGTGGGGCAGCGGGCCTCCAGCAGCAACAGCCTGGTTGACCAGGCAAGCACCAGACGAGCCTGGCCCATGGCCGGGCTCAGAGAGTAGATACTCTCGAAACTCTTCAAAGGTATATCAAAGGTAAGGTATCTCTCCCGCCTGCGTTCTAGGGAGTACAGGTTTAGGAACTTCAAGGGTTCCCAGTAATTTAGGTGTTTTATGGCAGTTGTGTGTGCCATGAAGGTTCTCTTTACATTTTCTAGGTTAGCAATTTCACCTGCCTCGAAAGGTGCTGTTAGTGCACAGCAATATTCCAGCGTAGATAGAAGTTGTCTCCTTGTCTCTTTGAAGTTTTCTTTCCTGGTTTAGAAAGACACGCGAGCAAACACTAGGACGTATTAGAAACCGTTTTGATCCTGGGACCTTGACCACTTCAACACACAGAGGTTAAAATGCCAGTATATATAGGCAGAGAGTGAGGTGTGAGTAATACATGGTATATACCTTTATCCCTCTGATGAGTTTCGAGAATCTCTCTACACTCGGAGCTCTGCCATGGGCCAGGCTCGTCTGGTGTTTGCCTGGTCAACCAGGCTGTTGCTGCTGGAGGCCTACTGCCCCACATATCCATTACAGCCTGGTTGATCCAGCACTTGGTGAAAATACTTGCCCAATCTCCTTTTGAAAACTTCTACACTTGTTCCAGCAGTGTTTCTGATATCTTCTGGTAAGATGTTGAAAAGTCTGAGGCCACGAATGTTGATACAGTGTTCCTTATTGTTGCCACCACACTCCTGCTCTTCACTGGGTTTATTTTACATTTCCTCCCATATCTCTCACTCCAGTATGTTGTTATGGCAGTGTGCAGATTATATCGAGATGCTGATTGTGTCGTTCTTGCAGGCAGGATAGCAATGATAAGGTCAGAGGCTTTTCTTTATTTGCGATAACATGAGGGTACACAGGCAGTGTGTTGTGCCCATGGCCCAGGAGGGCCATGGGCCTGCGAGGGAGAGAGGGGGTAGGCCTGTTGACTGAGTGAATGAAGGCCGCTGTGTGAGTCAGAGAGATGCAGGTCTGGGCATACCCACCCAGAGACCTGTCCCCTGGTGGAAACTATGGGAACTAGGCATGTAGGCTTACTGGCTACATTTTGCTCGGCTGGCAGACAGCACAGGCTGTCTATGCAGACAGTACAGGCTGTCTACAAGATTTCTGACCAGGCCCGTGAGGTGACCTGAAGAATGCCATATTGAGATGAGGACAGGTAGACAATGAGGTCACGTGACTCCTGTGTTGTTAGGTAGGTGGTACTTTACCTAGTTGAGTGTCATGTATGTTAATGTTTTTTTAAATTTTGTAGTTTCCAGTACTATGTTTTATGGTGTTGGTGATGGCGACTAGCAAGGTTGATACCATACTCTTCTTTCTAACAGAGTCTAGCACAACCTGCGATTCTACTTGAATCTTTTCCACATCGTTAAAGCACCGCCCCTCGAGTGCTATTTTTATTTCTGGGAAGAGAAGGAAGTCACAGGAAATAAACCTGAGGAGTGCTGAGAGTGGGGGATGACCGCCATGTTCGAGTCCGGGAACTTTTTGATAGCACCTCGTAGAATATATGACATCAGACACTTCGTTTGTATGCGGAGCGATAGGCCATGTGCCCAGGGTGCTGCAGGCATTTCCTCTCTGGATAGCATCACTGAGTCTCTGGAAAATATAGATGGTTGTGGGGATACAAATACACAGACAGGAGACACAATGAAAGCGTACGAAGAGATAAAAGAAATACACAAGACAGAAGAGTTACCTAGACAGGGATGATACGACACAGGCGGGAGGACGGCACACGGAGACGCGTGTTAGCGAGGCGTGAGACATGCGTAAGATGTACGGGCAATTAAGACATGCATGAGACGTGCGTAGGAGCGGCGCTGGCACCAAGAAGACGCTGGGATTACAACGTCTTAACTTACCAGCAAGCGTCTAAGACGCTAGCGCCAAGGAGGCTGAGGGAATTACTGAGAAGTGTGTTGGGAGCGAACTCCCCCACTCACCAGCATCCGTCCCTCACCCACTCCCTACCTCCCAACAACTCCCAACCACTTCCCCAACCGACCCGTATCCTACCTTCCCATCTATTCCGTCACCCCACCCGTCTCCCCCTCCCTCCACACCCATCCCACTCCAATCCTCCACTCTCAGGATTACTTCTGCGTGAATCACAAATTAGTGGGGAACGATTTTCATTATTGGCTGTTGGAGATGAAACGTCGACTTGTGGGAGATGAAACGTCGACTTGTGGGAGATGAAACGTCAGATGGGACACAGTGAAATACGAGGACCAGGAAGGAGGAAGCATAGAAACTAAAAATACAGATGAGCCATAAGGGCATGAGGCAACACACCTTCAGAAGTGGAATGCAAACAGACCAGGTTGTTGTGAAGGGAGACTCCACAGTTACACAGTTTCAAAAGGAGGCATGATATGGCCCAGTGGTAATGACAGCCAATACCGCTGAAGAGGCCTGGCCAGCATTTAATGTCTCAAGCTTTGCCGTAAGCAATAGTTGAGTACGTGCACACACACACACACACACACACACACACACACACACACACACACACACACACCAGCACGCACGCACACACACACACACCACACACACACACACCACACACACACACACACACACACACACACACACACACACAAACTTCATACTATTTTGCTTCAAACAAACAACAGAGAAATGAACGCTCAAGTAACCGTGAGATCACTGCCATTATTTCACTGTTATTGTGGTCGTTGAAACGGGACATTACGGCTGTTTACTGTTTTGTCCCCTACGACTCAAATCACCTTGTTTACTTGCCAAAAGGATCCTCATTAACGAAATTCACTCCTAAAATTTTTACCGACTATTCTATAACTTACCCGACGGGAGAAACACAGAAGGGGTGGATAACTTACCCGACGGGAGAAACACAGAAGGGGTGGATAACTTACCCGACGGGAGAAACACAAGAACAGAAGGGGTGGATAACTTACCCGACGGGAGAAACACAAGAACAGAAGGGGTGGATAACTTACCCGACGGGAGAAACACAGAAGGGGTGGATAACTTACCCGACGGGAGAAACACAGAAGGGGTGGATAACTTACCCGACGGGAGAAACACAGAAGGGGTGGATAACTTACCCGACGGGAGAAACACAAGAACAGAAGGGGTGGATAGTGAAGAAAAACAAGGCAAGAATAAACCAAACAAAGGCCATGATATAGAAGAATGTGGCCATGAGGAAAAAAAGGTCAACATATTAACAGACAACTTTCCTCCTGTTAGGTAAGCCGTTAACCCCAATGACTAATGTTTAACGATGACCTTGTTAACCATGTGAGGCCTCCCAGCTCAGGATAACTGAAATCCCTCCACTCAGTACCTATGTAGATACGTTGTCTGCTCAGGTTAAATAAAGCTCCTTTAGTAATTTCATTATTTCTTACTTTGTTGTGTGGATGTTGTTCTAGTTCCTGCTGACTCTTCTTTCTGGTATCGCCACTGAATCTTCTGTTAAGCTGCCATCAGCCTTTATTGCATTGACATCATTCTTCTTCACCCTTATATTCTGATCCTTTATAGTCGAATTACTCTTAGTCTCCTACCCTTGAGGTACTCTTGGATCCGCTGTAGAACACTGCCTTTTAGTCCTGCATGATCCTTAAGGTTTTCTCCTAAATGCCTTTATGAAGTCCAATAATACGCAGTTCATCCGACTTGTGTTACGCTGTCGTACAATTCCAGCAGTTTTGTGAGACAAGATTTGCCATCTTTATGAAGCAGCTTCTCTCCAAGTGCTCCATCACACTCCCTCCTTAAGTTTATTGGTTAATTACGTTATCAAAGGCACTTGTCGATATGCTTGACCTGATGTGTGAGCAAGTTT
>WNWK01019365.1:0-32500 GCA_009830355.1 Cherax destructor
AGCAGACATAGATAAAAACACCCAGCACACTTTTGTATCATCATTTGCAGATGACACTAAAATAAGCATGAAAGTCACTACGGTAGAGGACACTGAAAAATTACAGGAGGACATAAGCAGGGTCTTCCAATGGGCAGTGGAGAACAACATGACGTTCAATGGTGATAAGTTTCAGCTGCTTAGGTATGGAAAAAATGAACTCAAAAGGAACACTATATACAAAACGCAAGAGGGGCACCACATAGAACGAAAGGAACACGTAAAGGACTTGGGAATAATTATGTCTGCTGATCTGTCGTTTAAAGACCATAACAAGACAAAGATCACAACAGCCAGGAAGATGACGGGGTGGGTATTGAGAACTTTCAAAACAAGGGAAATAATGCCGATGGTGACACTATTAAAATCGCTAGTGCTCCCCCACTTAGAATACTGCTCAGTGCTGATGGCCCCGTTCAGGGCAGGAGAAATAGCAGAGCTGGAACAAATCCAGAGATCGTTTACGGCTCACATTGAGCCATTGAAACATCTAAATTATTGGGAATGCCTTCAAGTCTTGAACATGTACTCATTGGAGCGGAGGAGAGAGAGATACAGTGAACCCCCGGTGTTCGACGGCGTCGGAGCTCGGCCAAATCGGTGTTCGACGGTTTTTTTTACAATAATTTTGACTCGGTATTAGGCGGCCACTCGGAGTTCGACGAGTCGGCTATCCGTCCCGGACGCGTACGTGTGGGGCCGTGGCCCAGCTGGGCGCCCAGGCACTCAGTGTGTTATTGTTTACAAGCGAGCTACCACTTCCCACACACCACCCACGCATTCATACCATATATATATTGTCATTATTCCAGTGTTTTTAGTGCTTGCAACTGCTAAATAAGCCACCATGGGCCCCAAGAAAGCTCCTAGTGCCAAGCCTGTGGTAAAGAATGTCAGAAATATGGTAGAATTGAAGGAGCTGGCTGGCTGGTAGGTTGGCTGACTGGCTGGCTGGTTGGTTGGCTGGCCGGTTGGCTGGCCGGTTGGCTGGCTGGTTGGTTGGCTGGCCGGCTGGCTGGTTGGTTGGTTGGCTGCCTGCCTGCCTGCCTGCCTGGGTGGCTGGCTGGTTGGCTGGTTGGTTGGCTGGCTGGCTGGCTGGCTGGCTGGCTGCCTGCCTGCCTGGCTGGCTGGCTGGTTGGTTGGTTGGTTGGTTGGCTGGCTGGCTGGTTGGTTGGTTATCTGGTTGGCTGGCTGGCTGGCTGGCTGGTTGGTTGGTTGGCTGCCTGGCTGGTTGGATGGATGGTTGGTTGGCTGCCTGCCTGGCTGGTTGGTTGGTTGGTTGCCTGCCTGCCTGCCTGCCTGCCTGCCTGGTTGGTTGGTTGGTTGGCTGGTTGGTTGGCTGGCTGGCTGGCTGGCTGCCTGGCCTGTCTGTCTGTCTGTCACACACGTACACATAAATACAATTATACATAGTGTAAATTACCTAGGATATCCCATACAATCGAGACTGGCAAATAATGTGTGTCAGGACTCAGATGTGAAGCAGTGACTACTGAGTCTTGTAATATGTGTTGGATCTCTCTGAGACAGATAGACAAACAGATAGACAGACAGACAGACAGAGACAAACAGATACAGACAGAGATATAAAACAGTGAAAACAAATAAAGCCTAGGCTAACCCGTCACCCCTGGCTGGCTGGCTGGCAGGCAGGGAGGGAGACAGGCAGGGAGGGAGGGAGACAGGCAGGGAGGGAGGGAGACGAACGAAGGCATTGTATCTTCATCAATGTCAACACTAATTAGTTTAACGATAATAAGAAGATAATAATAAGATAAGAGGACGCTTACCCCTCATCAATGTCACCTCTTGTAATTTGATTAGTGATAAGACTGGGGCCCCTTGTGCCAGCTGGTCACCATGCTTCAATAATTATCATTATTATTATTATTATTATTATATTCTCCCTGTATCCTAGGTAATTTACACTATGTATAATTGTATTTATGTGTTCCTGTGAGATAGACTCAGTCAGCCAGCCGTCCAGTCAGTCAGTCAGTTAGCCAGCCGGGTAGCTAGTCAGCCAGCCGTCCAGTCAGTCAGTTAGCCAGTCGGGTAGCTAGTCAGCCAGCAAGCCAGCCGTCCAGTCAGTCAGTCAGTTAGCCAGCCGGGTATCTGGTCAGCCGGCTGGCCGGCCATCCATCCAGCCAGTCAGCCAGCTGTCCATCCAACCAGCCAGCTGTCCATCCACCCAGCCGGCTGACCATCCATCCAGCTGTTCAGCAAGCCAGCCGGCTAGCTGGTCAGCCGGCTGGCCGGCTATCCATCCAGCCGGCTGTTCAGCCAGTCAGCCGGCTATCCATCCATCCAGCCAGCAGTCTGTCCATCCATCCAGCCAGCCGTCTGTCCATCCAACCAGCCAGCTGGCTGTCCATCCATCCAGCCAGCCGGCTGTCCATCCATTCAGCCAGCCAGATGGTCAGCAAGCCAGCCAGCCAGCCAGCCAGCCCCAGTCGCGGCACAATTCCAAACATTCGCCAGAAACAGAACTCTCTGGAACACTTTTTTGAGCAACAGGGGTCCAGTGACTCTCAAGCTGGTCCTAGTGGCATTAAAAAACAAAGAAGGGAAGTAACCCAGGAAAGGACTTGGTACCTGAAGTCTTTATGGAAGGGGATTTCCCTTCCAAACAAAAGCAACTCTTCCATTCTCTCCCCTCCTCCCGTCTTCCACACATCAACAACTCTTCAATAAAGGTAAGTGACATGTTATTACTGTTTTATTCTTCATGTCTCATTGTTTTCTGTGTAATTTAATGTATATTTAATGTACAAAAATATTTTATTTTAATACTTTTGGGTGTCTGAAACGGATTAATTTTATTTCCATTATTTCTTATGGGGAAAATAGAATCGGAGTTCGACCAAACCGGTGGTCGACGGGCCCTCTGTGACGGATTACCGACGAGAACCGGGGGTCCACTGTACATGATAATATATACATGGAAAGTACTTGAGGGCCTGGTCCCAAATCTGCACACTGCCATAACAACATACTGGAGTGAGAGATATGGGAGAAAGTGTAAAATAAACCCAGTGAGGAGCAGGGGTGCGGTGGGGACAATACGGGAGCACTGTATTAACATCCGGGGTCCCAGACTATTCAACATCTTACCAGAAGATATCCGAAACACAGCTGGAACCAGTGTAGAAGCCTTCAAGAGGAAACTGGACAAATATCTTCACCAGGTGCCAGATCAACCAGGCTGTGATGGATATGTGGGGCAGCGGGCCTCCAGCAGCAACAGCCTGGTTGACCAGGCAAGCACCAGACGAGCCTGGCCCATGGCCGGGCTCAGAGAGTAGATACTCTCGAAACTCTTCAAAGGTATATCAAAGGTAAAGGGGTCTCCGACAGTCAAAGGGTTAAAGAGATGCCAGAAACAGAGCTCTCTGCACAGATATTTAGTGCCACAGGTGTGCAGTGACTCTCAAGCTGGTCCTAGTGGCAGTAAAAGACAAAAAAGGGAAGTGACCCCAGTTGAGGACTTGGTACCTAGAGTCCTTATGGAGGGGGATTCCCCTTCCAAAGAATAGCCTCTCTTCCCTCTCCCCTCCTCCCTGTCTTCCATCCAGCAACATCAGTCTTCAATAAAGGTAAGTGTCATGTTGAATGTTCATTCTTTTATGCAAGTAAATCTATCTTTAACGCCCCCCCCAAAAAAAAATTTTTAATACTTTTGGAACGGATTTATTGAATTTACATTATTTCTTATAGGGAAAAATGGTTTCTGTTTTTGCCAATTTCCGTTTTCGCCGATCTCTCTGGAACGGATTAAACACGAAAACAGAGGGTCCACTGTAAAACAGCCTCAACTTACTTAACGACAGAGTTCCGTTCCTGAGACCTCGTCGGTAAACGAATTTGTCACTAAGTGAGGAGCATACTATAATGGTAGTGGGTTTGTGTCAACCATCTTTAACTTTGTTTTAATGTCACCTTTGCACCATTTATAACATTTCTGGTATATTTTTAAATGTTTATACAGTATTGTACTGTATATTGTAATAAACAGAATAGAGGAAATCAGCTCTAATATACATTACAGTGGACCCTCCCTTTTCATCGATCTGTGTTTTAATTGATTTCAGTTATTGCCGACTTTTTTCGTCAAAATACTGCCTCCGTTTTCATTGCTTTCCTCGGTTTTCGTTGTTGGTATGGTACCTGTCTGAGTGCCCCACGCGCACACAAAGCCTCCCCCACACACATTCTTAGGCAGTGTCGTGTTGTTTCTTGGTGAGTGAACATTATCCTGTGAGGTCATTCGAAACATTTCGTAATAATCCATTGTTTTTGGCAATTGTTTATTGTGTGTGACTGCTAAATAAGCCACCATGGGCCCAAACAAAGCTGATAGTGCCAGTCCTTTGGTAAAGAAGGTGAGAAACACGATAGAATTAAAGAAAGCGATTGTAGAAAAATACGAAAGTGATGGTGGTAGTGATAGTGGTAGTGATGGTGGAAGTGATGGTGGAAGAGGGTGGTAGTGATGATGGTAGTGGCTATGATGGTGATAGAGGGTGGTAGTGATGGTGGTAGCAGTTGTGATGGTGCTAGAGGGTGGTAGTGGTTGTGATGGTGGTAGAGGGTGGTGGTGATGGTGGTAGAGGGTGGTGGTGATGGTGGTAGAGGGTGGTGGTGATGGTGGTAGAGGGTGGTGGTGATGGTGGTAGAGGGTGGTGGTGATGGTGGTAGAGGGTGGTGGTGATGGTGGTAGAGGGTGGTGGTGATGGTGGTAGAGGGTGGTGGTGATGGTGGTAGAGGGTGGTGGTGATGGTGGTAGAGGGTGGTGGTGATGGTGGTCTCTGGTGGTGGTGATGGTGGTAGAGGGTGGTGGTGATGGTGGTAGAGGGTGGTGGTGATGGTGGTAGAGGGTGGTGGTGATGGTGGTAGAGGGTGGTAGCAGTTGTGATGGTGGTAGAGGGTGGTAGTGATGGTAGTGGTTGTGGTGGTGGTAGAGGGTGGTAGTGATAATGGTAGAGGGTGGTAGAGATGGTGGTAGAGGGTGGTAGTGATGGTGGTAGAGGATGGTAGCAGTTGTGATGGTGGTAGAGAGTGGTAATGATGGTGGTAGAAGGTGGTAGTGGTTGTGATGGTGGTAGTGGTTGTGATGGTGGTAGAGGGTGGTAGTGATGGTGGTAGAGGGTGGTAGTGATGGTGGTAGAGGGTAATAGTGGTTGTGATGGTGGTAGAGGGTGGTAGTGACTTGATATCTGAAGTCCTTATGGAAGGGGATTCCCCTTCCAAACAATAACCTCTCTTCCCTCTCCCCTCCTCCCTGTCTATCATACACCAACAAGAGTCTTTAATAAAGGTAAGTGTCATGTTATTATTGTTTTATACTTGATTTCTCATTCTTTTCTGTATGTAAATCTATATTTAATGTATAAAAATTTATTTTTTGTTAATACAGTGGTACCCTGAGTTTCGTACTTTATTCGTTCCAGAAGGCTGTTCGAGTGCTGTTACCGAACGAATTTGTTCCCATAAGGAATAATGTAAATTAGATTAGTACGTTTCAGAACCCCAAAAATACTTACAAAAGCACTTACAATAATACACTTACGTAATTGTTCGAGTTGGGAGCAGTACAAAACTCGGGGTACCACTGTACTTTTGGGTGTCTGGAACGTATTAATTGAATTTACATTATTTCTTATGGGAAAAATGGTTTCAGTTTTCGCCAGTCTCTCTGGAATGGATTAATGACAAAAACGGAGAGTCTACTGTATTTAGGTATGCATACTGGTCAGAGAGCCCGTCGCAAGTGTGAGTCATCGGTAAACATGTATGTCGCTAAGTGAGAAGAGGCTGTATAATAATATGTATAATAATAATATAATAATAGTACAGTAGATCGTCATTTAGCACGAAATTATGTTGCACGTTATGGGTATTGCACGATTGAAGAATTGTGGCACATTATTATCTAACACAACGTAAAAATGATATACCCACGGTTTGCGGGAGGAGAAAAAAAAATTGAGCCCGCAGGTCCTTCACAAACCATCCCACTAACAGAATATTTGCCCAACCAAATTTTCAATGCTCCCCAAGCAATAAGCTTTGATAATTCTATTCACTCATGTGCAAGTCCCACTCAAATAAAATCGTGTGTGTGGGGAAGTACCCTGGCTGGTTTGTGTGGGGAAGTATCCTGGCTGGTTTGTGTGGGGAAGTATCCTGGCTGGTTTGTGTGGGGAAGTATCCTGACTGGTTTGTGTGGGGAAGTATCCTGGCTGGTTTGTGTGGGGAAGTATCCTGGCTGGTTTGTTTGGGGAAGTACCCTGGCTGGTTTGTGGGGAGAAGTATCCTGGCTGGTTTGTGTGGGGAAGTACCCTGGCTGGTTTGTGTGGGGAAGTACCCTGGCTGGTGTGTGTGGGGAAGTATCCTGGCTGGTTTGTGTGGGGAAGTATCCTGGCTGGTTTGTGTGGGGAAGTATCCTGGCTGGTTTGTGTGGGGAAGTATCCTGGCTGGTTTGTGTGGGGAAGTATCCTGGCTGGTTTGTGTGGGGAAGTACCCTGGCTGGTTTGTGGGGAGAAGTATCCTGGCTGGTTTGTGTGGGGAAGTACCCTGGCTGGTTTGTGTGGGGAAGTACCAGCTAGTGTGTGGGGAAGTATCCTGGCTGGTTTGTGTGGGGAAGTATCCTAGCTGGTTTGTGTGGGGAAGTATCCTGGCTGGTTTGTGTGGGGAAGTACCCTGGCTGGTGTGTGAGGTGATGGTCACTTGCCCATAAACAATGGCTTTGTTTATGGGCTGATGCTCCAACCTTCATTATCTCTGTCATATTTTTATTAATTTGGGCGTCTTTATCATGCTGCTACGTTATTTATGTTATACCTAATATTATTCTGGAATAAATATGATAGGTAGATAACTTATTGATAGTAATAATAAGTATTATTATTACAATATTTTAGTGCGGTGAGCTCACACCTCCACACGCCATGGTGGTCCGTGAGTAACTGAGCTGAGAGAGACTGCTAGCCCATCTCCTTCGCCCGTCTCCTTCATAGCACCGCCAACCATTCAATACTCTATGAATATAATATCAGTTTTTATTAATTTGTGCATCTTTATCATGCTTCTACGATATTTATGTTATACCTAATATTATTCTGGAATAAATATGAAAGGAAGATAACCTTTATTGATAGTAATAGTATTATTTTACAATACTTTATAGTGCCGTGAGCTAACATATCCTCACGCCATGATGGTCCATGAGCAACTGAGACACTGCTCCACTTCTCACTCTCAGTCCCACCCACCCTTCAATACCTATATGTCAGTTTTTATTAATTTATGCATCTTTATCATGCTTCTACATTATTTATGTTATACCTAATATGATCCTGGAATAAATATGATAGGTAGATATTATATATTGATAGTAATAGTATAATTATACAATAACAAATCTAGAAGCAGTGCTTTGAAACTGGGTCTAGACCAGCTGATGATGCCTTACCGTCAGCTGTATAATGTACTGCAGGGTAAAAGAGCCCAGAGATCTATTACAGCATTTATGCACACTCCAATACAACCATCGACTTTAGTACTAGAACCTCTACCATCCACTTCTGCCAAAAACCAACAACTATCCACCTAATCCCAGTAGGGCCACACCATCCATATCCACTCTCTTCACAACCATCCACAAACATCATTACCCACAATTTAAGGTAAGAAATACTATTTCTATTGCATTTGTAGTCTTAAGCAGTAATATATCATGACAATGAACTACAATTACATATTCACTTTCAATTTTTGCAAGATCTGTTGGTCTAAAAAAAACTTGTTTGGGTTTTTGGGGACTCCGAGGAACGTAACCCTATTTTTCCCATAAGTTCATTTAATTATATAACACGAAATTATCTAACACGACGTTTTCAGGAACGTAGCTACCGTGCTAAATGACGATCTACTGTACTATAATAATATAATAATACATACAGTGGACCCCGAGGTTCGGTCATAATCCGTTCCAGGGGCTAGACCTTAACTCGAACTGTTCGAAAGTCGAACCCTTATTTACCATAAGAAATACTGTAAATACAATTAATCTGTTTCCAACCAAAAATATTCACAAAAAATTCTTTTTTTTTTTTAAAGAATAAATACTATAGTTTTACATACAGAAAACAATGAGAAATAAATATAAAGCACTAATAATAATGGACAAATGAACAGTTAAATCAGTTTTACCTTTATTGAAGACTCTTGTTGGTGTATGAGAGTCGGGAGAGTTTGTTTGGAGGCAGGACAAGATAGTCCTTCAATATGACAATAATATCAACTCTACAACTTATTTATCTAGCACAATTCATCTAATATGACATAATAAACAATATTAACAACATAGAAACATGATATAAACTCTAGAATGAATAAAACATATCATTACGAATGTAAGGACTGGTGGTAGTGTGTTGTTGTTGTTGCTGGGTTTATAAGGGCCACTGACCATAAGCCGTGGTGGGTGGCAGCAGCAGGCCATCACCACTATTCACAAAAACAATGTACATAATTTATAAATAAGAAATATTTACACTTTAATTTATAAATAAGAAATATTTACACTTTAATTTATAAATAAGAAATATTTACACTTTAATTTATAAATAAGAAATATTTACACTTTAATTTATAAATAAGAAATATTTACACTTTAATTTATAAATAAGAAATATTTACACTTATATAAATAAGAAATATTTACACTTACCTTGGAAGAGATGGTGGCAGAGGGCGGCGCTCTTGTCAGTGCCCCTATATTCCTCAAACAACAATGTAGGAGTTAAGTTTCGTGTCGTCATTTTCTATCGCTTAATCCTTAAACTGTCCACACGTAGATATACGTTCACGTGCGTAGCTGACCGAATATTTTGAGAAAAAAATAAATTGTTCTTTTTCTTTAAAATGAAGAGTGCATTTTGTTTGTCATTCCCACATGTTGTAATACTGCACACAATGAGTGCACAGACCCATTCTCTAATCTCTAGGCAACTCAGGCTTATCGTGGCAAGGTTAAAAGCATTTGAAAAAAAACGTAGATCTACGTTCGGGGCAGTACGCACGCGAACGTATATCTACGTTTGGACAGTTTAAGGGTTAATCGCTTAACTTACTTGCTACATGTTATGGGGCTATAGGACCCAACATGTATTGATGTATTTAAGTAACAATTACTCATGAATACCTAATTATATTGAATTAATCACAACTGCTGCTTAAATGTCAAAAGGGCAGGACACTCTTAAGACTAAGAAGAAGCTGAATTAAGCCTGATTTTTTCAATATAATAGGTTGTAGTATACACACACATACACACATTTAAATAAGTAGCTTATAAAATTGTATTTATCTTTTGTAAAAAGTAGAAGGTGTATGAGAAACAAATTATTAAGGGTGCATGTGGAATGTGCAAGAAGACAGTATTTTTTTTGGTTTTTGGTTTTGTATATGGGGGAGAGCCTGGGTGGTTCTCCCTCACTCTCAAAGATGGCTTCATGCTGGTTAAGCTGGTAGTATAGACTGGCTCTCTCTTATCCTTGTTTGGGCAGAATGGGTATGCCAGAGGTAGGAGTTATATTTTAAAGTGAAGTAGCCATCATACCCTGTTTGCAGTGTGTCAAGACACTGGGGAGGGTTAAGTCATGTTAATGAGAAAGGGTATTAATTGTGGCAGGTGGGCCATGTGGCTTGGAGATGCTAGTTACATGTTGTTATGATTAAGGCTTGTATATCCTGTATATATCTCCCTGAATATAGTACTACAGTGGTACCCCGACTTACGATGGTCCCCAAACACACCCTTTTATGTAAGTTGATTTTTTTAAATGCTTTTGTAAGTGTAATTTTGGGGGTCTAAAAGGACTAGTCTATTTTACATCATTTCTTATGGAGATAAATTCGTTTGGTAATGGCACTTGAACAGCATTCTGGAATGAAAAAATATCGTAAGTCGGGGTACCACTGTATTTTTATAATAGTGGTTTAAATAACCTTTTGAGAGGACTGATGAAAAATGTCAGATACAGCAGCTAATCATGAATGTAAGTATTACCCTAGACTATAAGACCTTACTGTTACTACCCGATGCTAGACCATGTAGTTGAACCATAACATCAAAGTAAAGGGAAAATAACATAACATGGGGCCTTGACTGGGAGAGTTATTTGACTGTTAAAATAACTCAAAATTTTCTTTGAACTATATGTACTGGTATGGGATAACAACAGTTGCATGTTTCTGGTAGGATCAAATTTACCAAGGTGGTGTCAGTGGAAGATTGTTTTCATATATTAGATTACAGGTTGTTTTTCTCCAGAGTGGGGATAAAGGTTGAGTAACACATTTTATTTGTGGTTATGGTAAATGCTAAGTGCATATTTTACATTGAACCTGTGTTATTTTATGTGCCTGTGGGAAAACTTGTCCACTGATACTGTAAGAGGGAAGCAAGAGTTTAAGGATAAATCTATGTCAGAAGCTGAATCTTTAGACTTTTCAGGCTTCAGTGAGGAGATAAATAATTCATCAGTAAACATGCCTGTTGACAGTGACCATGAGGGATCACCTACTCCAGGTGATAATGAAACAATGATGAGACTTAAGCTAGCTGTGCTAGAGGCTGAAAGAAAATTAATAGAAGCTAAGGAGAGAGTATGTCAAAGGTTAGGAGGTTCAGAACAAGAGCCTGGGCAGTACTTTAACATAACTAAAGCTGCACATTTTGTCCCTAAGTTTACAGTGACCCAGACAAATATTTTTCCTTTTTTGAGAAGACTGCTTTGGAGCAAGGATGGCCCAAACAGTAATGGGCCACCCTAGTTTGCACGCAGCTTGTAGGTAAAGGATTCCAAAGAGTAGAGACTCTGGAGGGAAGAGAATTTTCTGACTATGATAAAATTAAGGAAGTAATATTGCTTGCATACCAAATGATACATGAGAAATATAGGCAAAAGTTCAGAAGTCAAAAATTTCAGGATAGGCAGACCTTAACTGAGTTTGGGAATGAGAAACTTCCTTTTTAAGAAGTGGGTTTGTTCAAAAGGAGTGAACAGAGACTTTGAGAAGTTAGTAGACCTAATTGTACATGAGGAATTGTACAATGCAATCCCTGTTGACCTCAGAATATTTGGAGGACAAAAACCCAGATAATCTTTCAGCAGCACTGGATCTGGGAGACAGATTCTTAGCTCGTAAGGAATTGGTAAGTAAAAACAGTCATGCTCCTTCAAAAAATTTGCCTGCTTGTTCTAAACCTTATTCCAAATCCTATGGTCATAATGGTAAGTGGGACAAGAATTTTCAGGGACAAATGAAGGCTGAGGCACCCTCTCAAATAGAAGGAAAAGTAAGTCAGCTGAAGCTCAAAGTTTACCTAGACCATCAGATAATGTTTCAGTTCCTCAAGTAAACAGTACCAGTCCTACACCAAATGGTAAAAATACCTTTAAGAATTATACCTGTTACTACTGTAACAAAACTGGGCACATACAAAAGTTTTGCTTTTATAGACAGCAAGATCAGAGAAGGGAGGAACCATCCCAGGAAACCCTAACTGCAGAGACATCCAGTGGCTTGCATTAGGTCTTCAAAGCAAGGTGAGGAGAAAAATTTAGATCTAGACCCCAGGATGCATGTACAGTGGTACCTCGAGTTACGATATTTTTTCGTTCGAGAATGCTGTTTAAGTGCCATTACCAAACGAATTTATCCCCATAAGGAATAATATAAAATAGACTAGTCCTTTTACACCCCCAAAAATATACTTACAAAAGCATTTAAAAAAATAAACTTACATAAAAGGACGATTTTGGGGACCATCGTAACTCGAGGTACCACTGTATTTTCTAGTAGGTCCACAGTTGCCTTGCATAAGGATGTGGGCAGGGTTGAGAACATACTGTCCTTGAGAGATGGAGTGTTGGAGTGCTGCCAGTGTCTAATGATACCTATACTGGGAAAGATATCTTATTGAAGGGTATTATGGGTTTGACCATAAGAACACCTGTACACCAAATTATGGGTAGAATCTGCATACCAAGTTGGCTATCTCCCTGTAGGTATTTCAGATGAGATTCCCTTCGAAGGGGTCAACCTCTTATTGGCGAATAATGTAATGGGCCAGTTAGACAGTGAGGAACAACTAGTTAGGGGGGAACAAAGTCCCAAAGTTTGGGAGGAGAAGGCTAAAGAGACCCTACCAAACCATTTCCCTGCTGGTTCCACCATGAGAAGTATGGCTCAGGATTATGCTATCAATAGTCTTCATGATATTTCTCATGAGGATGATGAAGGCTTAAGTCTGGAAACACTGTTTTCTGATGTTGAACTGCAGTCAACTGAAGAAAAGGATGTTCCAGCCAGAGCTGAGCATGATTGGAGCATACATCAGTTAAGTAATGGGAGAGAGGCTGCACCTACTAGGGTGCAATTAATTTCTGTACAAGAGAATGATGTCACACTGATCAGAGCTTCAGCTGTGGCTAAGAAAGAGGTTTCACAACTAAATAAGTGCTTTCATTTCAGAGAGGAAACTCTTACAAAGAAGTTGCCTCTGTTTGTTGTACCAAGGGAAGGAGAACATGGGTTTTGTCACCAGATGATGATGTCCAAGGTTTCCAGGCATTTCTTCAGGCCTCAGCTGTGCGAGACTGTCGAAGAGTATAGTAAGATCTATCATGTCTGTCAATTTATAGGGAAACCTATTAAACCTGTTCCCCTTCAGCCTATTTCAGCACCAGGTGGACCCTTCAGCAAGCTGATAGTAGATGTAGTTGGTCCAATCCCAAGGACCAGAATGGGAGATGATTTACTCACCATTATTTGCTCCACTACCAGGTACCTGGAAGCAGTCCTTCTACATAAGATGACAGCTCATGTAGTCTTAAGGGCTTTGATGAAGTTCTTTTTTCATGTTGGCTTTCCTCGGGAGGTATAAACAGATCAAGGGTCTAACTTTACCTCAAAATTATTTAGAAATGTGTTAAAGGGGTTAAATGTAAAGCCTAACTTTTCAGCTATCTATCACCCTCCATCTCAAGGGAAAATAGAGAAATTCCATCAAACCCTAAAGACAATGATGCAAGCCTATGGTATAGACAATACTAACAACTGGGATGAGAGGATCCCTCTCTTTGTAATTGCTGAGTGGGGAAGCACTCTGGAATCTCTGAGCTATTGGCTAGGGAAGGATGGTGATGCTTTCCCCTCGAAGCTTTTCCTCAGTTTCAGATACTGTTTGGCTCATATGAAGTGGATGGTACCAGTGAACGTGCCCATCAACCAGACCCATAAGATGATGTGGGACCATAATGCTCTGGAGGCTAGAGATGAGGTGCTGGCATTGGAGCCAGTTCATGTGAAAAATTGTATGGCAAGTTGCTGTGATCTGACCATGGTGTGGGGAAAGTTCTCAAGAGTAAGGTATAAAACCCACACACCCGAGCAAGAAAAGAATGCGAGTAATGTACACAGCTGGAGCTGGATTTGACCTGAGCGTTGGTAAGATGGGGATGGAAGAAGGATGGGTAAGGATAGAAATATGGGAAAAGGTTTGGGAAGGGTAGGAGGTGGGAATGTACAGGTGAGTGACACGTCCATTCTGGGCGACATGTGCAGATAAACTGCAGGCGACATGTGCAGATAAACTGCAGGCGTTGTTGATAGGTGTGTGTGATGCTGAGACGAGTTGTATCAGCTGATGAGGCGGGTGTAGTTGTACTGCAGGAGGCTGGCAGGCGGTGGTGGGAGAGGCCCAGAAGGCAGCTGTATTAGGGTCGATTGGAGCCACACCCCAGCTTTAGCTAAATAGCAAAGTGTAGGGGAACTTTGTCGTAACAGTGGAGTTTACTCAGCAGAGCCAGAGCAGAGATCATTGAATTTTGTTCTTGAGAGTTGTGTTGCGATACAGGCACTGATGGGGTCTATTGTAGCTCTTGTCTACAGGACATGGACTATGTCTTCTAAGGTATCAGGTATGTTCTTGAGGCGGGTGAACTTAACAGTCCCATCCAGGAGTCGTTGAGCAAGGTCTGGGTATGACATCGTTGTGTCGAATTGTTTTGTGGTATAAAATTTGACGTTATTGTACTGCATGTACCGATATTGTTTGGATGTTCTAAGTGTTTTGGTGGTTGCTGAAGTAGTTAGTTTAGCGGTGGTGGAGTTGTTGGTGGAGGCTGGAGCGGTAGGTTTGGTGGTGGATTGAGCAGTAGTGGTGGCGGGTGCAGGTCCTGGCTGGGCGGCTTCTGATTGGTCCGTCTCAGTGGCGGTGGGGGCTGGTGCTGGCTGGGCGGCTTCTGATTAGTCCGTCTCATTGGCGGGAGGTGGTGGTGGTGTCGTCTCAGAGGTGAGAGGTGGTGGTGGTGGGGCCGTCTCAATGGTGACAATGTTTGAAGTGGACTTTAAAATGTCAGATGATGGTGGAGAAGCTGGGAATGTGAAGCTGGGGCATGTTGTTGAGTTTGAACAGTTCATTAATGGTGTTATTAAATGATCCAGGTGCAGCCACATTGTGTACATGGGCGTACATAACGCAGTAAAGAATTTTGGTGGAGTCGCCCACTGGCAGTGATGGTGGAGATGCAGGATTGGTGGAGGCAGCCTGGGTGGCCTGGAGAATCTTGGTGGTGTCTGCTTGTAGCTTAGTGATGGCAGCATATGTTGTTGCTTGAGCAGTAGGTTTTGTTTGTTGGTCAAGTTGTTTCTTAAGGATATCTCGTCTAGCAGGGCACTTGGCAGCGAGAGTATGATGATCAGTCTTGCAGTTCAGACATTTGAGTGAAGTGGTGGTGGTGCAGGACTTGAAGTCGTGTCCTTCTTTACCACATGTAGCACAGAATTTCTTGTCCTTGGTGAGACAGTCTTTGGTGGTGTGAGAGTATGAGTAGCAGTTATAACACTGAGAGATGTACTCGTATCTTTCTGCTTCGATGAATGCTGGGTTGATGTAGAAGTAGTGGATAGCAAGTCCGTCAGTGAGGGCTTTGTCTGCCATGGTGACGTCACTGAAGGTGACCTTCAGCATGGAGGAAGCATTAGGTATTTTATGAACAAAGTCTACCTTTGCCCAAGGGTTCTGGTGTTGGATTGATGACTTGATTTCATCGGTATCTTGAGCGGTGATAAGTGAGTCAAGGCGTTTGAGAAACACAGTCCTCTTGGCCTTCAGAGCTGGGGAAGTCCAAACTTGGAATCCTCGTTCTTGCAGCTTGGTGGTAGCATCGTTGGTAAGTAGTTTCTCAGCCTCAGAGTCATCTATACAGATGACAATGAAGGCCTCTTGGAGTGTCAGTATAGCAGTGAATTTAACATGCAGACTGCCGCTGACGGCAGCTGCCAGTGCTAGCTTAGATGAATCATTGATGGTCCCATGCAATGGTTTGATCTTCACATGGTTTGAGGAAGCCATTGGGTGAATAAGCAGTGTTCCCCTCCCCAACGGGGATCGCAGGGAAAGTCTAAAATAATCTCATGAAGGGTCCCAATGACGAGTGAGAGAGAGCAGGTCTGTGTCTCGTGTGAAAACGTGTAGTCAGTAATCGAGTAATCGTAATCAAGTAATCATCAAATGTGTCCAAATGTGAGTAATCAAATGTGTCATGTACACAGTAACTGGTTAAAGGGTTTAAAGTTAGATCAGAAACCTAGAGTGACCAATGTTTAGTGGAATGTAAAGGGGTGCAAAATAGTAATCTGTATGTAATGGCCAAAGTGTATTTAAGAAATTCAGTATTTGTAAAATATTTTGGGAAACGCATGTTTGGTCTTGCTGAGGAAAATGTTGGAGAGTTGGCTCAGCCACCGGAGAATCTTGTAAAAGTTTGGGATGTCACTAAATGGGTAAAGTTAAAACTCCATGAGGTAACTGTTAAGGAAGCTGAGTCAATTCACCAATTATTGTGTGTGAAAAATCTGTATGAAAACTGGGATATGGAGGAAGAAGTGAAATTCTTTCAATCCCAGTTTGTAGTGCTTAGTGAGAGTCAGTGGGCATTCCCATGCTTCATGGTTCCCAAATTAGATGGCACCTTGAGCCTATGCACTGACTGCCACAAGGTACATGTAACAACTAGGATGTACTGGTTTAGACAGATTGATACTGATGCATTAACCCTTTGAGGGTTTTTGACGTACTAGTACGGCTTACATGCCAGGGCGTTTGACGTACTAGTACGCCTAAATTCTAGCGCCCTCAAGTCAAGCAGAAACAGGCTGGGAGGCCTAGATGTGAGAGAATGGGTCTGTGCGGTCAGTGTGCGCAGTATAAAAAAAATCCTGCACCACACAGTGCATAATGAGGAAAAAAAAACTGACCGTATTTTTAGTTTAAAACAGCGACTTTGCAGTCTATTTTCGTATGGTATTTATGATTATATTCTCGTTTTCGTGGTCCCATTTGATAGAATGGAAGATATGTTAGAGAAATTGAGATAATTTTGATTGTTTTCTCAATGACAAGTACCTAGAAATTGAGCGCAAAGTAGCAAAAATGTTCGATTTTTTGCGATGTTCAAGAGTAAACAAATCACGCCATACGTACAATACACATCAACTGTCGACTCTAATATTCTTGCACAAGTGTGCTGATGTCATTTATACCATTTTTACAATGATGCAGTAGTATACATAATAATAAATCTTCAATTTATTGTGAGAATAAAAATTCAAAATGGAAAGCAAAAGTAATGTAAGAGGGGCCTGGAGATGTGACTAATGGACAGATAAAATGTTATTCGAGTGCCAGGAATGTCTGTCTCGTTTATTCTGGACCCTATTTTGAAATTGGCATCTTTTGAAATTTGTGTGAAATTGGATAAATTGCCAATTTCTGACCACCTTATTGGGTAGTTGAAATCGGTAAATTGGCAGTTTCTTGTACTCAATCGATAGAAGAAATGGAGTTCTAGAGAAATAACTATAATTGTAGTAGACTGAAACATTGGAATGTGCCGAAAATAGGGCTCAAAGTCGGCGAAATCGCCGATGCGTAAATAGCATCAATACCGCTAACTTCGCGAGAGCACAATTCCGTTAGTTTTCGATCAAATTTCATAATTTTGGTGGCGTTATGATCGGAAAAAGATTCTCTATCATTTCATAAGAAAAAATCATTTTTTTTTTTCCGAAAATGTTTCGACCCTGAGAGAGAGTTAAGAATCGGGGTCTCAACCCTGAAAGGGTTAAGAGATGCAAAAGTATTAGATAAAGTAAAGCATGAGACAAGAAGATGTGATATCCATGGCCTGGGTGCCAATACCATCTCCATGTGTGCAATGCCAATTGGGTTCATTGTGTACTTAAAATTTATGTCTGAGATGGAACGTAAAGGTATTTTTGTAAACTTGATGTACACAGCCTGGGTGCAAAAATATGTCTTGGTGCTTGTGTTTGTACTGCAAGAGGTTGCAGAATTGGTAATACTGTTACTAAGTGTCACCATTTTGCCACAGGAAAGAAATTTTTCACTGGGGGTTGTCTATTCTGCATCTGCATATGTCCCAGGATCTCTTACCCTGTTACTCTTACTCTTACCCTGTATGGTGACCCAAATCAGACTCTTAAGATTGGCTTTGTCTTGCAGTCTTTTAAACTGGAAGTCAGATATATGTTTATAAAAGGCTCAGCAAATGTGGCTGCTGATGCTTTCTCTAGATGTTTCATGTAGATACATGGTGCATGCTTTGTACATAGTGTTTGTCTTGTGCTGACCTTCTTGTTTTTGCAGTGGTGAACTCTTGGCGGGCCTGAGTGCGCCCTACCAGCCATCCGACTGTGAAGGAGATGAGTCGGAGCCAAAAAAAAGTGAGGAGTGTCAGGGTATATGTATTTGTGAGTTGAGGCAGAGGTTGACAACCTTCGGTGACGTGAGAAGTCCAAGAAGGTATGTGGTATATTTGTGTCTTGGTGTGCTCTAAGTACGAAACGGTCCAACGGATTTGACCTTGTGGTCCCGTGTACTCCTCCATGTTCTGTGTCAGTTTCCTCTTTATAAGGTTGGAGGATCTGTGTGGAGTAGGTCCTCGGAAGATGGGCTTCAGTGCCAGACCATGTTAAGGATCTTGAGTGTTGAATGATAAGTCTCACTGTTTGGTTTGGCCACCACGTGAGAGACGCCTTGACATGCTTTTGTGTAGTTCCTGCCTGGTGTATGCCTGACTGCTCTGGGTTTGGCTCTACTCTCGTCTCCTGATCAGGAACATGCCATCCTGGAGTACCAGTTGCTTGCTGGATTACTGCAGCAGAGGCACAGGACTGTTGGTGCTGGCTTTCACAGTGGGCATTGTGTGTAGTCCTTGCATTGTAAAAATGTATTATGTTTAGAAACCACTAAAGTAGTTAACCCTTAAACTGTCAAAACGTATATATACGTTTGTACGCACACTGCTCCAAACGTAGATCTACGTTTTATTTTTCATTCCTTCAAATTTAGTGTGATAGGCCCGAGTCGCCTAGACATGAGAGAATGGGTCTGCTCACTCAGTGTACGCAGTATTAAAAAAATCTGGGACCACTTAGTACCTTGTGGGAGCACCAGTTCAATTGAGTGCCAGCTAGAGCAAATAGTGTGGCAAACACCAGGGATTCACTGATGTCATGTCACATTAACACTCCCTTTATAAGAGGTTATAAGAGGAAAGTAAAAATAGGTTAGATAAATACATGAGTGGCTGTGGGTGGGTGTGAATTGGACCTGACTAGCTTGAGCTACTAGGTCTGATGCAGTGCTCCTTCCTTCAGAGGATGTGACCTGACTAGGTGGGTCATTGTTCTAAGCTGGGGGGTGACATGGACCTGCCTTGCATGGGCCAGTAGGCCTTCTGCAGTGTTCCTTCTTTTTTATGTTCTTATGCATTCGGTAAGCTGGCTTTGGCTATCTCTGTCTATATCTCTGTCTATATCTCTATATCTCTGTCTATATCTATCTGTCCTATATCTCTGTATCTGTCTATATCTCTATCTATATTCTTCTTCTTTCAACAAGTCGGCCGTTTCCCACCAAGGTGGGGTGGCCCAAAGAGAAAAACAAAAGTTTCTCTTTTTAACTTTAGTAATATATACAGGAGAAGGGGTTACTAGCCCCTTGCTCCCGGCATTTTAGTCGACTCTTACGACACGCATGGCTTACGGAGGAAGAATTCTGTTCCACTTCCCCATGGAGATAAGAGGAAATAAGAACAAGAACTAGTAAGAAAATAGAAGAAAACCCAGAGGGGTGTGTATACGCTTGTACATGAATGTGTAGTGTGACCTAAGTGTAAGTAGAAGTAACAAGACATACCTGAAATCTTCCATGATTATGAGACAGAAAGAAGACACCAGCAATCCTACCATCATGTAAAACAATTACAGGCTTTTGGTTTACACTCACTTGGCAGGACGGTAGTACCTCCCTGGGCGGTTGCTGTCTACCAACCTACTACCTAGACTCTATCTATATATATCTGCAATATCTCTCTCTCTCTCTCTCACATGTACACATAAGTACAGTTATTATACATAGTGTAAATTACCTAGGATAACCCAAAAATTCCAGGCAAAGTGCTATACAATGCTTGTAGATATAGGACATAATAAGCATGACTGGCAAGTAATACGCATTGTCACTTCTGCATCGTATATAATACCTGTTGGTTTACGAGCCGCACTCTGAGACTGAGACATGCAGACGGAAAGACACACACACAGGCAGCCGGAAAGACAGAAAAGCAGAGCTAGACAGAGAGATAGACAGTGGAAACAAAGAGAGGGTTCCCTGCTCACATTCATCAATGTCATTGGGCTGTCAGTATTATCTGACACATGTCATAACACCATTCTTCAAGGAGTTTCATATACTCCAGGCACACACAGGCAGACAGAACGACAGATAAGCAGAGCTAGACAGATAGACACAGACAGATAGACAGATGGATAGACAGACAGTGAAAACAAAGTGAGGGTTCCCTGTGCACATTCATTCATCAATGTCACTGCCTTATCAGTAGTTATCTGACAATTGTCATAACACCATTCTTCAAGGAGTTTCATATATACTCCAGGACGTCTAAAACATTGCTGGGATCTATAAATACTTCGTATATATTTATAGACAATAGTAAATGACCAAGGCTGGTGAAAATGTTCACCTGTTGGTGTGATTGTGACTATTTGAGTACTATTTCAGTACCTAATATTAGTGTTAGAACAAAGATTGGCTATGAAATCACAAGAACTATTATAAATTGTAATTATCATTACATAAAAATTATATAATTAAAATAAAAACTAGAAAAAAAAAGTATATCGGCAATACTTCTGCAAGTGGCAGGACTTGATGTTGCCGTCAGGTGAGCATCCAGCACCAACTTGTCGGGCTTATATCTTGGTACGTACTGGCCCTAATTTTTTTTTTTAGCCTATCCTGTTTATAAAAATGAGCTCAAATTTAAAAAAAAAAAAAAAAAAAAAAAAATATCAAAATATTCGGAGCAGTACGCGAGTGAACGTAGATCTACGTGTGGACAGTTTAAGGGTTAATGGTTACACCTTTCAGTATGTGGATATGGTTAAAATGCTTTCTAAAAACCTCTGCAATCTGTTCCAGTATTGTTCCATTCACGGTTTTGTATGGTATGGGGCGGTATTGCATGTATAATCTGGGAAGGTTTAGTGGAGCCATGAATATTGCTAGATTGCCATGTAGTATGTCACCTTGTTGTACATAACAGCAAAGTGAAGAGTAATTATGGTGCTGGGTAATATGTAAAACTTCTAATAGTCTTGCTACAACCTTCAGGCTAAGGTACTTTTTTTCCTAGCAGTATCCTGAGGGACACGGCTAGCTTTTGTGAGACTTCGTCTGGAGGTGGGGGTGTTATGGGGCTATAGGACCCAACATGTATTGATGTATTTAAGTAACAATTACTCATGAATACCTAATTATATTGAATTAATCACAATGCTGCTTAAATGTCAAAAGGGCAGGCCACTCTTAAGACTAAGAAAAAGCTGAGTTAAGCCTGATTTTCTCAATATAATAGGTTGTAGTATACACACACACACATTTAAATAAGTAGTTTATAAAGTTGTATTTCGCTTTGTAAAAAGTAAAAGGTGTATGAGAAACAAATTATTGTTGGTGCATGTGGAATATTCTAGGTAGTAGGTTTTTAGACAGCAACCGCCCAGGGAGGTACTACCGTCCTGCCAAGTGAGTGTAAAACGAAAGCCTGTAATTGTTTTACATGATGTCTTTTTTTCTGTCTCATAAACATGCATGATTTCAGGTATGTCTTGTTACTTCTACTTACACTTAGGTCACACTACACATTCATGTACAAGCATATATATATACACACCCCTCTGGGTTTTCTTCTATTTTCTTACTAGTTCTTGTTCTTATTTCCTCTTATCTCCATGGGGAAGTGGAACAGAATTCTTCCTCCGTAAGCCATGCGTGTCGTAAGAGGCGATTAAAATGCCGGGAGCAAGGGGCTGGTAACCCCTTCTTCTGTGTATATTACTAATTGTAAAAGGAGTAACTTTCGTTTTTCCTTTTGGGCCACCCCGCCTTGGTGGGAAACGGCCGACGTGTTGAAAGAAAGAAGAAAGCATGTGGAATATGCAAGAAGACAGTATTTTTTTGTTTTGGTTGGGTATATGGGGGGGAGCCTGGGTGGCTCTCCAAGATGGCTTCATGCTGGTTAAGCTGGTAGTATAGACTGGCTCTCTCTTATCCTTGTTTGGGCAGAATGGGTATGCCAGAGGTAGGAGTTATATTTTAAAGTGAAGTAGCCATCATACCCTGTTTACAGTGTGTCAAGACACTGGGGGGGTTAAGTCATGTTGATGAGAAAGGGTATTAATTGTGGCAGGTGGGCCATGTGGCTTGGAGATGTTAGTATGTATCTCCCTGAATATAGTACTATTTTTATAATAGTTGTTTCAATAACCTTTTGAGAGGACTGGTGAAAAATGTCAGGTACAGCAGCTAATCATGAATGTAAGTATTACCCCTAGACTATAAGACCTTACTGTTACTACCCCATGCTAGACTATGTAGTAGAACCATAACATCAAAGTAAAGGGAAAGTAACATAACACTACACTTTATCGCTGGCTGGCGCTATAGCCTTTATCGACTTGTGAAGCTTCTTTGGACCCATGGTGACTTATTTCACAGTGACAATCACTAAACCAGCAATAAACACAATAAATTTATTGTGAAATGTTTGAATGAGCACGCTGGGTAATGTTCTCTCAATGGTAAACAATGCTAGACTGGCTCACGACGCCTGCGCGGCGAGGCGCGCAAGCGCGGGCAGTCGGACAGGTCTTGTACCCGGACCGATAGTCAGGGGAATGACCAGTGGGGGGGGGGAAACTGGACCGAAAAAAGCCATCGAAACTCAAATTGACCGATACTCAGACCGACCGAAAGTCGGGGGTCCACTATACTATAATAACAAGTGAGGTTGGAAAGGCCGCCACTAGATGGCAGTGAGTACGACCACAATGCGGAAGAGGGAATGGCCACCTCCATTTGTCACATAATGACATTTTATTCATTCTAGAGTATATACAGGGTTTCTATAATATATTGTTCATTATGTCACATTAGATCAATTTTGATAGATAAATAAGCCGTAGAGCTGATATTAGCATCATATTGAAGGAGTATTTTGTCCTGTCTCAAAACAAACTCTCCGCCGCCTCCACCACTAGCCACATACGTAATGACATTTTATTAATTCTAGAGTGTATATCAGGTTTCTATGTTATTTATATTGTTTATTATGTCATATTAGATCAATTGTGATAGATAAATAAGCCGCAGAGTTGATATTAGCATTATATTGAAGTGTATTTTTCCTGCCTCTGAGAGCAGGAATTCCACTGGAACGGATTAATGCCATTTCAATTAATTTAAATGAGGAAAACTGACTCAGCATACAAGCAGATCGGGATACGAGCAAGGTCACAGAACGGATTAAACTCGCAAGCCGAGGTTCTACTGTACAGTGGTCCCTCGACTAACAAAATTAATCCGTTCCAGGAGCTACCTCTTCAAACAAAAAATTCGTAATTCAAAACCTTATTTCCCATAAGAAATAATGTAAATACAATTAATCCGTTCCACCCAAAAATATTCACAAAAAATACATTTTAATTATAGTTCTACATACACAAAACAACATTATTAAACCTATAAATACTACTACTAATACTAAATAATAAAAAACAGATTAATAAATAACATTTACTTACCTTTATTGAAGAGAGTTGCAGGCATCTGGAAGATAGGGAGGACGACAGGGAGAGGGTGTTAGTGTTTGGAAGGGGAATCCCCCTCCAAAATGACTTCAGGTAACAAGTCCTTATCTGGGGTTACTTCCCTTCTCTTTCTTTTAATGCCACTAGAACCAGCTTGAGTGTAACTGGATCCCTGCCTCGTGAAATAACTGTCCACAGTCCTCTGTTTCTGGCGCCTGTTTAATATTTTCCTGAAGTGCAACATGGCTGTCACTGAACTGGTTGCACAGATGGCTCATTTCAGCTTGCTCAGGGTAGTGTTTTTCAACAAATGTCTGCAATTCATTCCACTTTGTACATATGTCCTTAAGCACTGAAGAAGGCACCTCCTTCTGTCTCTTTTCCTCCTCCTGTGAAGCAATAACCTCAGCTCTGGTCTGATGCTGTTCCAGTTCCAGCTCTTGCAGCTCTTCAGTTGTTAGCTCTACCCTGTGCTCCTCCACCAACTCTTCCACATCCTCACCACTCACCTCCAACCCCAGGCTATTCCCCAATGCCACAACAGACACAGGGTCATCAGCATCAGGGTCAGGGTCAGGGCCAGCCTCATATCCTTCAAAATCCCTTTTTTCAACACAATCCGGCCACAGTGGTCTCCAAGCAGAGTTCAAAGTCCTGGAAGTCACTCCCTCCCAAGCCTTACCTATAAGGCCTATGCAATGCACGATATTGAAGTGATCTTTCCAGAACTGTCTTAGGGTCAATGAAGTGTCTGAGATCACATCAAAGCACTTCTGAAACACTGCTTTGGTGTACAGTTTCTTGAAGTTTGCAGTGACCTGCTGGTCCATGGGCTGGATGAGAGGAGTGGTGTTAGGAGGCAAGAACTTCACTCTGATGAAATTGAAGTTGTCAGACAAATACTCTTCCAAGTTGTGAGGATGAGCAGGAGCATTGTCCAGTACCAGGAGGCACTTGAGTGGCAATTTCTTTTCCAGGAGGTATTTCTTCACACTAGGGCCAAACACTCCAGTCAACCATTCCACAAAATAGTCCTTAGTGACCCATGCATTAGTGTTAGCCTTCCAATGCACACACAAATTATTCCTGTTAACATTGTGTTTCTTGAAGGCTCTGGGATTTTCTGCATGATACACCAGTAAAGGCATCACTTTACAATCACCACTGGCATTAGCACACATCATGAGAGTTAGCCTGTCTTTCAAAGGCTTGTGTCCTTGCAGTGCCTTTTCCTCCTGAGTAATGAAGGTCCTGTTGGGCATTTTCTTCCAAAACAGGCCTGTTTCATCACAATTAAACACTTGTTGGGAGAGGAATTCTTCAGCCTCTATGAACCCCTTAAATTCACTCACAAACTTTTCAGCTGCACGATTTTTTTGAGCTGGCTGCCTCACCATGTCTCACAACACTGTGTATGCCACTACATTTCTTAAACCTCTCAAACCAGCCTCTGCTGGCTTTAAAATCACTCTCCTCACCACTGGTTCCAGGCATTGTCTTGACAAGATCTGCGTGCAACTTCCTTGCCTTTTCACAAATTATCGCCGTGGAAACACTATCACCTGCTATCTGTTTATTGTTTATCCACACCATCAACAACTTCTCAACCTCATCCACTGTTTTCGATCTATTTTTCATTAACATATCAACCCCTTTTGCAACATTAGCTTCCTTGATCTCATTTCTCTTTGCCAGGATAGTGCCGATAGTAGATGTGTTTTTCTTGTACATCCTGGCAAGCTCACTCAGACGTATGCCAATCTCAGATTTTTCTACAATCTCTTTCTTCACTTTGATGGTGTTCCTCACTCTCTTTACCACAGGGGTGCCACTAGGAAGCTTCTTTGGACCCATGGTGACTTATTTCACAGTGATAATCACTGAACCACCAATATACACAAAAATAGTATTATGAATGTTTGAAAGAGCGCGCTGGGTAATGTTCTCTCAAGTGTAAACAACGCTTGACTGGCGTCCTGTCCGCCTTGTCCGCCTCTCCACGCTTGCGTGGGGCAGGCGGACAGGTCTGGTACGTCTCACTACACGAGTAAATGTTCGCTACACGAGAAAAATATTTTGCGAAAAAAGCTTTCGTTACACGATTTTCGTTATATGGAACTATCATTAGTCGAAGTTCCACTGTATATCTCCTTTCAACAAACCGGCTGAATCCCACCGAGGTAGAGTGGCCCAAAAGGAAAAACAAAAGTTTCTCCTTTTAAATTTAGTAATATATACCACTGTACAGGAGAAGGGGTTACTAGCCCCTTGCTCCTGGCATTTTAGTCACCTCTTATGACAAAGATTTCTTACAGAGGAAGAATTCTGTTCCACTTTCCCATGTAGATAAGCAGAAATAAACAAGAACAAGAACTAGTAAGAAAACCTAGAGGGGTGTATATATATAAATGCTTGTACATGCATGTGTAGTGTAATCTAAATGTAAGTAGAAGTAGCAAGATGTACCTGAAACCTTGTATGTTTATGAGATAGAAAAAAGACACGAGCAATCCTACCATCGTGGAAAACAATTACAGGTTTCTGTTTTTACACTCACTTGGCAGGATGGTAGTACCTTCCTGAGTGGTTGCTGTCTACCAGTGTTGAAGTATCCGTAGAAAGAAGTTTATCTATGAAGGAAAAGAAGAAAATATACCAGAGCATAGCAGTAACAACACCTTTATATAGGTGTGAGGCATAGCTCTTGAATGCTGCAGTAACAAGGATGCTAGAAGCAGCAGTGATGTCATGACTGAGAGCAATGTGTGGTTTATTGCGGAAAGAATTCAGAGCTTAGAAAATAAAACGAAGTGGAGTGACCAAGGGTATATAATACAGAAGATAAGGATGGGTTGTTCAGGTGGTTTGCACATGTAGAGAGGATGAACAGAGACAGGTTGATAAAATGGGTATATAAATCTGGAAAGAAAGGTAGAAGAGGGAGAGGTCATTCCAGGAATGGTTGTATGCTGGAGCATCCAGCAGGCTTGAGTGAGCATGTTAAATAGGAGTGAATGGAGAAAGGTGTTTTTTAATAGATGTGCTGTTGGAGTGTGAGAAGCATAACAGGTTACCCAGACCAAAGTCCTGGAGGTGGTAAGGGCAGTGCCTGCACTCCAAAGGAGGCATGTGGATGTTATAGTTGTAGGGATAATCTGACTGTGATGTCAGCACACCTCTGGAAAGACAGTGATTGAAAGAATATTGGTGAATGTGCTCTCTTCTCTGTTTAACCCAGCCTTTGTGGGAGATGGCCATTGAGGTAAAATAATAATAATATGAGTGTGAAATGGAAGGTTGTAATTGTTTTACATGATGGTAGGATTGCTGGTGTCTTTTTTGTCTCATAAACATGCAAGATTTCAGGTGGTGTATTGTTACTTCTACTTACACTTAGGTCACACTACACATTCATGTACAAGCATATATATATACACACACAGAGGAGATAGAGGGGCCTCCAGAAAGGAGGAGAGGCAGGGTACACCATCAGGTGCTGGACACGATACACACAACTGAGGAGGAAGTGAAGAGGCTACTAAGCGAGCTAGATACCTCAAAGGCGATGGGGCTGGATAACATCTCACCATGGGTCCTGAGAGAGGGAGCAGAGGAGCTGTGTGTACCCTTAACAACAATCTTCAACACATCTATCGAAACAGGGCAACTACCTGAGGTATGGAAGACAGCAAATGTAGTTCCAATTTTTAAAAAAGGAGACAGAAACGTAGCACTAAACTACAGACCAGTGTCACTGACATGTATAGTATGCAAGGTCATGGAGAAGATAATCAGGAGACGAGTGGTGGAGCACCTAGAAAGGAATGATTTCATCAAGGACGGCCAACACGGTTTCAGGGACGGGAAATACTGTGTCACAAACCTACTGGAGTTCTACGACAGGGTGACAGCAGTAAGACAGGAGAGAGAGGGGTGGGTAGATTGCATATTCTTGGACTGTAAGAAGGCGTTTGACACAGTCCCACACAAGAGATTAGTGCAGAAGCTGGTGGACCAGGCAGGGGTAACAGGGAAGGCACTACAATGGATCAGGGAATACCTGTCAGGAAAACAGCAGCGAGTCATGGTACATGGCGAGGTGTCAGAGTGGGCGCCGGTGACGAGTGGGGTTCCACAGGGGTCAGTCCTAGGACCGGTGCTGTTTCTGGTATTTGTGAACGACATGACAGAAGGAATAGACTCTGAAGTGTCCCTGTTTGCAGATGATGTGAAGTTGATGAGCAGAATTCAATCGGATGAGGATCAGGCAGAACTACAAAGGGATCTGGACAGGCTGCAAGCCTGGTCCAGCAATTGGCTCCTGGAGTTCAACCCCACCAAATGCAAAGTCATGAAGATTGGGGAAGGGCAAAGAAGACCGCAGACGGTGTACAGTCTAGGGGGCCAGAGACTACAAACCTCAATCAAGGAAAAAGATCTTGCGGTGAGTATAACACAAGGCATATCTCCTGAGGCGCACATCAACCAAATAACTGCTGCAGCATATGGGCGCCTAGCAAACCTAAGAACAGCATTCCGATATCTTAATAAAGAATCGTTCAGGACACTGTACACTGTGTACGTTAGGCCCATACTGGAGTATGCAGCACCAGTTTGGAACCCACACCTAGCCAAGCACGTAAAGAAGCTAGAGAAAGTGCAAAGGTTTGCAACAAGACTAGTCCCAGAGCTAAGGGGTATGTCCTACGAGGAGAGGCTAAGGGAAATCGACTTGACGACACTGGAGGACAGGAGAGATAGGGGACCCATGATAACGACATATAAGATACTGAGAGGAATTGACAAGCTGGACAAAGACAGAATGTTCCAGAGATGGGACACAGCAACAAGGGGACACAGTTGGAAGTTGAATACTCAGATGAATCACAGAGATGTTAGGAAGTATTTCTTCAGTCACAGAGTGGTCGGGAAGTGGAATAGTTTGGGAAGCGATGTAGTTGAGGCAGGTTCCATACATAGCTTTAAGAAGAGGTATGATAAAGCTCATGGCGCAGGGAGAGTGACCCAGTAGCGGCCAGTGAAGAGGCAGGGCCAGGAGCTGTGACTCGACCCCTGCAACTACAACTAGGTGAGTACAACTAGGTGAGTACACCCCTCTGGGTTTTCTTCTATTTTCTTACTAGTTCTTGTTCTTATTTCCTCTTATCTCCATGGGGAAGTGGAACAGAATTCTTCCTCCGTAAGCCATGCGTGTCGTAAGAGGCAACTAAAATGCCGGGAGCAAGGGGCTAGTAACCCCTTCTCCTGTATATATTACTAAATGTAAAAGGAGAAACTTTTGTTTTTCTTTTTGGGCCACCCCACTTCGGTGGGAAACGGCCGACGTGTTGAAAGAAAGAATGTATACATATGTCTGAGGGCAATATGGGGTGTAAATATTATGCAGAGAATTTATAGTTTAGAGATTAGGAGGAGGTGCAGAGTTACTAAAAGTATTATCCAGAGGGCTGGGGGCTGTTGAGGTCATTGAGAGAGACTGGAGCAAATCAGTGGGAAAGGCAGGGTAGGGGTCACCTTGGGAAAAGTTGGAGGAAGGGGTAAAGGAAGTTTTGTGTGCACGGGGCTTGAACATCCACAGGCATGTGTGAGCATTAGACAGGAGTGGAGGCAAATGGTTTTTGGGACTTGATGAGCAGTTGGAGTGAGAGCAAGATAACATTTTATGAAGGGATTCAAGAAAACCGGTTAGCCAGGCTTGAGTACTGGAGATGGAAAGTGCAGTGCCTAAACTCTAGAGGAGAATTGGGAATATTTGCAGTGGGGGGGATGGGGCATCTGAACTGTGGTATCAGCACATCTCTGGCAAGACAGAGTGATAAGAGTAAATGATGGCAAAAGTGTTTCTTTTTTGGGTCACCCTACCATTTTGTATTAGATTCTGTATATTTTAATTCCACACATCTCCCCAACACTCTAACATTCACTTCTTCTAAAACCCCATCTATAAATGCTAAACAACCATAGTGACAATACACATCCCTATTTAAGGCCAACTTTTATTGGAAAATAATCTCTCTCTCTCTACATACCTTACCCTGAGCCTCACTATCCTCATAGAAACTCTTTAACTTTCAGTAACCTACCACCTATTCCATTCTACAATTACATGCTAAAATATACAGAGAAATTCCAAAATTATGATCTCTGAATAAGTGGCAATATCTTTCTCAATATAAAAATTTGTGTCACACATATTTCAAGCATACATTACGTAAGTTAGAGGTGGACTGCAGTGTTTCATTTAAACGGTGTAGTCTGAGAGCTTCTTGTTCCTCACGCTGATGCTGCTCTGCTTCCTCACCAAGGTCAAACTGAAGACACACAAGGGCCATTTTACTACTGTGAATGAATGGTTTATGTAAACAGTTGGGCACTGACATTTCTGCTAAAGTCCATATAAGCCAATACAAATATGTTTCAATAAATAACATTTTGAGAGTCTTATATATACAGGTCCCTTATACTATATACACAGTCCCAGCCAGCCCATTGTTTAGGAGAGTCATATTAGTTTTCCTTTTATTTACCTATATAATAATTATTTTTGCATCTCCTTCCTTAACTGTATGTTTCCTTCAAGTTTTCCCAGTACAATAAAATGTAACATTATGTTAGCTCAGATTTTATAATACATGATTTGCCATACTTCTTCATGTTAAGTGAAAGTATTTATTGAGAAGCAAAGTATGATTAGGTCAAGCATAATCAAAATGAATCTTCATTGCACACTGTGAAATGTTATTTATGTAGTCTTAAAAGTAAAGTTTTGTCAAATAAAAAATTAAATCAAAGATTTATTTCTAAAAAATATTACAATCATAAATACAGTACGTAAGTATAAATTTAATAGCAGTAACATTTTAATGAAGCCTATATTAAGCTCAGAAATATCCATTTTATTAAAATCCATATATGGCTCACCAGCTCCTCTGCCATGTCTTCCTCGGTTTCTGGTCCTTCAGTGTCTCCAGATGCATCAGAATCTCCTCCTTTATCCCCACAATCATCACAAACTTTTTTCTTTCCACTTCCTTGTTTTTTAAACTCTTTACTTTGATCTTCTGATTCAGAATCTGTGGAAGCAATAAATGATTAACATTAAAATAAGGTTATTAACTATTGTTATTTATTAACCCTATGAGGATCCGTCCCGTAGTTCTACGGCTTTGAAGAAAGGGTCCAAGCCGTAGTTCTACACCAAGAGCTCAGCTCACTCAGATAAGCTGTGAGCAGTAAGTTTGGTCCTAGATATAAGAGAATACATCTATGTAGTAAGTGTGCACCATATAAAACAAATCCTGCAGCACTCATTGTAAAATGAGGGAAAAAAATGGGACCATGTTTTCGGATTAAAACAGCAACTTTGCAGTGTATATTCCTATGCTTTTTATGGTTGTATTCCCGGTTTCTTGGTCTCATTCAATACAATGGAAGATATATTACAGAAATAAAGATGATTTTCATTTGTTTTAATACTGAAAGTGGCTTGAAACTGAGCTCAAAGTAGTGGAAATGTTTGATTTTCAGCAATGTTCGAGAGTAAACAAACGATGTCACGCGTCCAATACATGTCAGCTGGTGGGTCTAATGTGTGTTCACAAATGTTTTGATATTGTTTATACAATTATTACAATATTGCATAACAGTACTGTAAATCTACTATTTTTTGGAGTGAATAAAAATTCATTATGTGAATAAAAAATAAAAATGGAATTCATTTGTAAAGCCTGGAAACATAACTAATAAACAGAAGAAATGTTATTTTAGTGCCAGGAATGCCTGCATTGTTTATTCTGGACACTATTTTGAAATTGGAATATTTTGAATTTTGCATGAAATTAGCCAAATTACCAATTTCCTATCCCTTTATTAACCCTTTGACTGTCGCAACCCCCAATACTGAGTGCTCTCCTGTTGTCGCAAAATATTTGAAAAAAACAAAAAAAAATTCTTATCAAAATGTTAAGATTATTTTTCTGATTGTTTTTATCCTAAAAAATTTTTTTTGGCAATCAATACTTACGGAGATATGGAGGCATAAAGTTGGCAGAAAATGAGCTGCGTATGGCAACAGTGGCGTATGCCGTTCACCGGTACACTTTTTCTGATTGTTTTTATCGTAAAAAAATTTTTTTTTGCAATCAATACTTACGGAGATATGGAGGCGTACAGTTGGCAGAAAATGAGCAGTGTATGGCAACAGTGGCACATGCCGCTCAATGGTACACTTATATTTACTCCCATTTGAAGGTTTCTTGTATTTTACAATACAGTGGTACCTCGGTTTACGATGGTCTCCAAACTAGCCCTTTTACGTAAGTTTATTTTTTTAAATGCTTTTTTAAGTGTATTTTTGGGGGTCTAAAAGGATTAGTCTATTTTATATTATTCCTTATGGGGATAAATTCGTTTGGTAATGGCACTTGAACAGCATTCTGGAACGAAAAAATATCGTTAACCGAGGTACAACTGTATTTTTTTTTCCAAGTAACTTATGTGGCCTGTGAGACCAAAGTAAGGTGCTGTGTACATATATACACTTGTTGTACGCAACACAATAACTGCACAAACATTATCATCATTATATTGTTTACAGAACTTGTTTAAACAAACCAACAATGCAAAAAAATTTTATTACTATTGTTCTATAATATATATACACATATATATTATAGGGAGGGAGGGGGTAAAAGAGGTTTTGGGTGCGAGGGGCTTGGATTTCCAGCAAGCATGCGTGTGCGTATTTGATAGGAGTGAATGGAGACAAATGGTTTTTAATACTTGACGTGCTGTTGGAGTGTGAGCAAAGTAACATTTATGAAGGGATTCAGGGAAACCGGCAGGCTGGACTTGAGTCCTGGAGATGGGAAGTACAGTGTCTGCACTCTGAAGGAGGGGTGTTAATGTTGCAGTTTTATAACTGTAGTGTAAAGCACCCCTCTGGCAAGACAGTGATGGAGTGAATGATGATGAAAGTTTTTCTTTTTCGGGCTACTCTGCCTTGGTGGGAATTGGCCGATGTGTTAATAAAAAAAAATATATATAACGACTGGACACTTTCCATCAACTTCCCTTAGCACTTGAAGCAAGCAAGCAGGCAGGCAAAATAAATAAATAAATAAATAAATAAATAAATCTATCTATCTATCTATATATCTCTCTCTAT
>WNWK01019366.1:0-37975 GCA_009830355.1 Cherax destructor
AGTTGAGTTTCAATTAAGGCCCCTGACAGAATATAATAGAATAAGTATTAATTATATTTCTTTTTAATCGTACCCCTACGGCTGAGTTGGTAAAGCATCTGACTCTGCAATATAAAGAACGAGGGTTCGAGCCCCTCGTCAACCTATTTGATTATTTCACCTAAATTAACTGTGAAAAGTACTAGAGACAACCAGATGACAATGGAGGAAACATGACGAGTGCTTAACAATGAATTTAGAAAATGGAAACGAAAAATGGAAGAGGAAAAAATGTTGCGGCAGGAAACTCTTCTGGAAAGGAAAGAAATCTTGAAGCACAACAGAATGTTAACTGAAATGTTTGTTGATCAAGAGAAATAAGTCATACAAGCTGATATGAAGGAGAGAGCTAAGAAAAGACACTTGGAGAGGAAAGAAAAAAAATGAGGTGAAGCAAGAACAGTTTCTATTGTTAATATACGGAGTTTATGTTGTTATGAGTAGTTTCTTATGTTGATATAAGGAGATTGTTAAGTGTTTAATGAGGAGTTTCTTACTTTTCCCGTAAAATTCAATTGGAACAGTAATACTAATTAAAATTGGGAAAATTTATGTATTTTAGCAAAAAATTGAGGTTGTCACAAAAGTGTTCAAACTGCTCTAAATCGTTAAAATATGCACTTAAACAATAGTTTAGCTCATTTTTCTGAGTTTTTTAATTTTTAATGTTTTTTAAGTCATATATTTGTTAAGAAAATATGAAATATTTAAAACTAAGATACATTTTAATGGACATTTACTGGGATTTTTGAAATTATGTATATTATTTAGAAATATTGATAAACGATCTAAAATGTTATTTTCTTATGTAAATTATTTAGATATATCGATAAACGATCTAAAATGTTACTTTCTTACATATTTCGACGATTCAAGGCTTTAGTAATAATTTTGTGAAAAACTTAAAATTTAACTAAATAAAATATGCGTATATATAAGCTACTTCAAAATATATTAAATTTCGCTAACATTTCACATAAAATTCAAGTTCAGAAGCAATTCTTATTAAAAGTATGAAAATTTATGTATTTTAGCTAAAAAATGAAATTTGTCAGAAAAGCGTTCAAACTGCTCTAAATCGTTGAAATGTGCAATAAAATAAAAACCACATTTTTATTATTTTTTTATTTTTATGTTTATTATATATTAAAAAAAGAAAAGTAATGTATGTATTAATATACATTTACTTAGATTTTTAAAAATTAGGTAAATTATTTAAAAATATCGAAAAACGATCTAAAAATTTTTTTATTGCATATTTCGATGGTCCATGGTTTTTTTCAATTATTTAATTTTTTTTTGAAGTTTTTAGCTAAAATATGCCTGTATAAAATTTAATTTAAAAAATATTAAATTTCGCTTACTTTTCCCATAAAATTCAGTTGCAGCAGCAATTCTAATTAAAAGTGTGAAAAATTATGAATTTTAGGAAAAAATTGAGGTTTGTCAGAAAGCGTTCATACTGCCATAAATCGTCGAAATATGCAATTAAACAATATTTTAGCAGATTTAAAGCTTATTATATTTAAAAAAAAATATGAAAAATTGAAAAATTATATATTATTATATTATATATATATTATTTCTTGAAAAGCTTTATTTTTTAGTGAAAATATGGCTTAAAAATCCCAGTAAATGTCCATTATGTAAAATGTTAGCGAAATTTAATATATTTTGAAGTAGCTTATATATATACGCATATTTTATTTAGCTAAATTTTAAGTAATACTAATTAAAATTGAATCGTCGAAATATGTAAGAAAATAACATTTTAGATCGTTTATCGATATTTCTAAATAATTTACATAAGAAAATAACATTTTAGATCGTTTATCAATATTTCTAAATAATATACATAATTTAATAAATACCAGTAAATGTCCATTAAAATGTATCTTAGTTTTAAATATTTCATATTTTCTTAACAAATATATGACTAAAATGGTATATTTTGCACATTTCGACAATTTAAACCTGTTTGAGCGCCTTTCTGACAACCCTCATTTTTTTGCTAAAATTCATAAATTTTCACTTTTAATCAGAATTGCTGCTGCAATTGAATTTTATGTGAAAAGTAAGCGAAATTTAATATTTTTTAGAGGAGGTTAATATAGGCATATTCACGTTTTTCAGAAAATGATTGGGAAATCTTTGAATCATTGAAATATGCAATAAAAAGGCATTTTAGATAGTTTTTCAATATCTTTAAATAATTTACATATTTTTAAAAAATCCAAGTATATGTCCATTATACCAGTTAAATCCGCATTAAAATATTAATTAAAAAACTAAACAAAAATGCGCTAAAAATTGTTTTTTGCAAATTTCAACTATTTAGTGCTTTGTGAAACCTTTTCTGGCATTCCTGATTTTTTAGCTAAAATGCAAAACTTTCCACACTTCTAATTAGAATTGCTGCTGTAACTTAATTTTATGGGAAAAGTAAGCAAAATTTTACATTTTTTGGAGTGTATTTTATAAAGTATTATTTTAGCTAGAAATTTTTAGTTTTTCTTTAAATAATTGAGAAAGCCTTAAATCATCGAAATATGCAATAAAATAGCTATTTAAATCGTTTTTCATGATTTTTAAATAATTTTCGTATTCATAAAAAATCTCAGTAAATGTCTATTTATATATGTACTATATTTTAATATTTCATGCTTTATTAACAAACATATGAAATATTAAAAAAACTATGAAGAATATACTAAATAGTGTTTTAATGCATATCTCGACACTTTAGAGTTGTTTGAACCCTTTTCTAACAAACATCATTTTTTAGCTAAAATATAAAATTTCACACTTTAAATAAGAATTGCTACTGTAATTTAATTTTATGGGAAAAGTTTGCGAAATTTATTTTTTTAGAGAAGGCATATTTAACTAAAAATATAAAATATGTAAAACATCGAAAAACTCATAAAAAATGTGCTAAAATTGTTGTTTTTTTTGTATTTCGACGATTTAGAGATGTTAGAACGCTTTTCTGACACACCTCATTTTATAGCTAGAATACATATATTTTCACACTTTTAATTAGAATTGCTGCTGCAAATGAATTTTACGGGAAAAGTAAGCGAAATTAAAATATTTTTTTAGTTTATGTTACACAGGCATATATTAGCTAAAAAATCAACTTTTTTCAGGAAATATGTCAAAGCTTTGAATTATCGAAATTTGCAATAAAATAGCGTTTTAGATTGTTTTCCAACATTTTTAAATAAATTACATTTTTTTTTAAATTCCAGTAAATGTCTTTTATGTATATTTAATTTTTAAAAATTCATATTTTTATAAATATGTATTAAACAATAAAGAACTAAGAAAAATATGCTAAAATTATTTTTTTTTGGAAAATTTCGACGATTTAGAGGTTTGAACCCTTTTCTATCAAACCTCATTTTTAGCTAAAATACATAAATTTTCAGTTTTAATAAGAATTATTAAAGTAAGCGAAATTGAATATTTTTTGAAGTAGCTTATATTTAGGCATATTTTAGCTACAATATTAATGTTTTTCAGAATTTTGGGGGAAAATCCTTGAATCAACGAAATATGCAATGAAATAGAGTTTCAGGTCATTTATCAATATTTTTAAATAATTTTGATATTTTCATAAAGTTCCATTAAATGTCCATTAATATATTATTTTATTTTTTATTATTTCACATTTTTTTAAATATATTAAACAATAAAAAACTCAGAAAAATGTGCTATTATGATATTTTTTTGCAAATTTTGAAGATTTAGAACAGTTTGAGCGCTTGTCTGTCAAAATTCTCGTTTCAGCTAAAATACATAAATTTTCACACTTTTCGTAAGAATTGCTTTTGCAATTGAAATTTCTAGGAAAAGTAATCGAACTTTCTTATTTTCTGGAGTTTATTTGATACAGGGAATTTTTTAGCTAAAAAATTGAAGTTCTTCAAGAAATAATTGAGAAAGACTTGAAACATCGAAATATGCAATAAAACAACATTTTAGATAGTTTTTATATATTATTAAATAATTTACATTTTTTTAAAATCCCAATATATGTATATGTACATTTCAATAATTCATGTTTTTAAAAAATAATAAACAATAAAATACTCATAAAAATGTGCTTAATTGTATTTTTTTGCAAATTGTGATGATTTAAAGATGTTGGAAAGCATTTTTGAACATTTTATTGTTAACAAAAATACATAAATTTTCACTCTTTTAATAAGAATTATTGCTGCAATTGAATTTTCTAGTAAAGGTAAGCAAAATTTAATATTTTTTTAAAGTAGATTATATATAGGCATATTTTTGCTAAAATATTCATGTTTTTCTGTAATTAATTAGGAAATCCTTGAATCATCGTAATATACATCGTTTGTCGATTTTTTAAATAATTATAACTGCTGCTGCAACTAAATTTTATGGGAAAAGTAAGCAAAACTTCATATTTTTTTTGAGTAGATTACATGAAGGCTAGCAAAATTTAAAGAAAAAATGTGCTAACATATTTTTTTTTTTTAATGTTTCAACGATTTAGAGCTGTTTGAACGCCTTTCTGACATACCTTATTTTTTAGATAAAATACAAATCTTTTCACACTTTTAATTTGAATTGCTGCTAAAACTGAATTGTAAAGTTGGCGAAATTTTACATTTTTTGAGTATATTTCAAAAAGCTAAAAATTTTTAGTTTTTCAGAAAATAATTGACAAAGCCTTGAATCATTGAAATTTGCAATAAAATAGCGTTTTAAATCGTTTTGTCAATATTTTTTAATAATTTACATATTTTTAAAAAATCCCAGTAAATGTCAAGTTAGATATATATATTATTTTTTAATATTTCAAGTTTTCTTAACAAATATTTGAAACATTATAAAACTCAAAAGAATATACTAAAATAGTGTTTTAGAGCAATTCGAACGCTTTGTTGACAAACCTCATTTTTTATCTAAAATATATAAATTTTCACACTTTTAATAAGAATTACTGCTGCAATTTCATTTTACTGGAAAAGTAAGTGAATGTGAAGGTTGTCGCCAATCTTCTCAGGAAAAGTATAATAGAAAAAGACAATAATAACAAGAAAAATAAACACTTTATTTTAATAGAATGAAATTTAAATAATAAATACATAAATATGATTATAATAATCCTATCTTAAGAAAAATGAAAAATGAAAACAAAAAATATATTTTATGATCCAAAGCTAGATATTTACAGCTGTGATGATCTTAACACTGAAGCAATGAATCCATGTGAGACTCCGTGGTGGTGGTGGTGGTGGTGGTGGTATTGTTGTTGTTGTTGCCTCGATGTTTTCCACAAATCCAACAGTTTTCAAACATCCACAATGTCACAAATGATGTCCGGGACTCAGTTGAAAGTTGTCCCCTGGTAACGTACAGTTGCCTGATGTTTCTAGTGTACTGAGGTACTACTGGTGTAGTGTAGAATTGGTGGTAACGACTCTGTTTCTCAATTGGTGAGTACGCCGGCCCCCCACTCAGCCTTGAATCTGATGATCCGAGCGGAAACAGAGGACTGTGAAAGATAGTAGGCATAAGGCCTTTAAAAGAAATGGCGAAACTGTACTAAATAACTCTACCAAAAACCAAGGCAGGACATAGCAGAAGTGAATGTTGTTAAACATGAGTGAAGCTCCAAAATAATTAAAGCGTGAAGCTCTTGAACATAAAATAATGAAGATACGAGCAGCCGTGAAGTACTTACAGTGAGATCGGGCGTGGTCAGTCGATTGATTTCAACCTGTGCCCGAAGCCTAGCATTACACCTCTCACCGTGTGAAAAATGGGGGGGGTATAGCAGCAGCTAGATACTCACCCCACCTCAACAAGCCAACTACCATTCAACAATCACTCTACATACCTTCACACTTTCATCACTCCTATCTATGGACTTTTCCCTCACACTCCCCATACCAAGACTGCTAGTCAAGGAATAGAAGTAGAAATTATGAGGTAAAAGTCCCCCAAAAAATTAAAAGTCGCATAAGTACAAATATTCTACTGACTGTCACGACTTAACCAGTCAGATAAATAATTAGATGAACCATTGATATACACAATATGAAACTTAAAAGCCTGGAGTGCCAATGTCCACCTCAAGAGGCGACTGTTGGTTCCTTTAAAAATTCTAGGTATACCAATGGTTTATGGTCTGTTTCTAGAATGAATTCTTTCCCCAGTAAATAGAATTTAAGTTTAGAGATACCCCACACAAAAGCTAAGCATTCCTTTTCAATACTTGAGTATCTAGTTTCTGCCGGAAGAAGCTTCCGACTCAGGAAACATACAGGAAAAGGGGTACCGTCATGATACTGCAATAATATGGCACCTAAACCTGTATTGGAGGCATCAGTTCTCAAGCAAAAAGGTTTGCTAATATCTGGAATCTTTAGTATCGGGCCTTTAAAGAATATTTCTTTAAGTTCATTAAACTTTTCTCGAGCTATGTCGGAAAGTTCAAGAGGCTCCCTCACAGACTTCTTAAGGTAGTCCGATAAACTTCCGGTGAGGTTAGTAATATTGGGGATAAATTTAGCATAAAAATTAACAGAACCAAGGAAGCTACGCATGAGTTTCTTCGTTCTTGGGAATTTAAACTCTGTTAAGGCTTTGATTTTCTGGGGAAGAGGTTGCAAGGAGTTATCTGCTAGAACAAAGCCTAGATATCTAATCTGGTTATATGCCAGGAAGCACTTCTTTGGTTTGGCAGTGAGGCCATGTGCTCGTAACCTGTGCAAGACTGACGTTAAAGTCTGGATGTGCTCATTTCAAGTGGATGCCATGACGTAAATATTGTCAAAATAAACTGACACGTTAGGCATATCACCCAGAACTTTCTTCATCAATCTTACGTAGGTAGCACAGGCTGTTACGAGACCAAAGGGCATTGTCCTATATTGCATGAGACCTTGGTGGGTAGGAAAGGCGGTGTACTGCTTGGATGAAGGGTCTAACTTAACCTGATGATATGCTTGTGCAATATCAATTTCTGTAAAGAAAGTGGCATCATAAAACTTATGGAGGTCGTTATCTATGATAGGCATAGGTTCAGCATCCCACCGAGTGATAGCATTCAGTCCTCTAAAATCGATAGCCAGTCTATAGGAATTATCTTCTTTCTTAACCATGACCACTGGTGAACAATATGAAGAAACTGAAGGTTCTATGATGTTAAGTTTTAATAATCTGTCTACTTCTCAGTCGAATGCCTCCCTAAGATGAACTGGCACAGGGTATAATTTGCGTTTGATGGGAGTGTCTGTGACTAAGTTAATCTTATGGATAACCGTGGAGGTTAACCCAGGAATGTCAGTAAAAACATCTGAAAAAGTCTTTACACATTTAAGGAGATCATGTTCCTTGCCTCTGTCCAATGAATCATTAATATTTAAGTTAGTAGGAACTCAGGGTTCTAGAGTTACAACATCAGGCAGTTCCTCATCTTCTAAGTCAGATGTGTCAATAACACACACATTGCACTCCTCCGGGATTGACTCATGTTTATGAGGAAAAACAACATCAAAAGTATTCAGACAATTTACAGTGTTTCTTCTGTAATACTTCTTAAGAATGTTTATATGATACAGCTTAGGCTTCACCTTGACTTCTATGAGGTAATCAACCTTCCAACAAATCTTTAGTACTTTGTAAGGGCCTTTCCAGGCCACTAATAATTTATTTGCTTTTATTGGTAAAAGTACCAGAACTTCATCTCCTACATTAAAACTTCTCTGACTCTTTGCATCAAAATAGGTTTTATATTGTTTCATGGACAAAGTTAAGTTTTGAGAAACTAAGTCAGAGGTCTCCTCCAGTTTAGATCTTAAGTCAAGGATAAACTGATAAGAAGACTGAACCTCAGCACTTCCTTCTTCATTAGTCCATAAGTCATGAAGGATTGATAGTGGAACCTCTGGCCTGTCTACCATAGAGAAGTTCAAAGGGTGAGAACCCTAATGAATCACTGGGAACCTCCCTCATGGCAAACAATGCACAGGGTAGGTAACGATGCCACTCCTTAGGTTTAAGGGAGCAAAGTTTCATTAAAATGGACTTTAGGATGGAGTGTTGTCGCTCAATCCTCCCATTACAGCTGGGATGATATGGTGTGGTGAAAAGAGGTTTCACCCCCAGAAGTTGATAAAGATGTTGCATAAGTTCGGAGGTGAACTGCGTTCCCTGGTCTGACAAAATCTCTCTGGGGATACCCACCCGTGAAAAGATGGACAAAAGGGCTTCAGCTACCTCTATAGTAGTAATTGACTTCAAGGGTACAGCTTCCGGAAAACTGGAAGCATAATCCACTAATGTAAGAATATATCTATGTCCCCCAGATGAAAGTGGTGATAAGGGACCAACAATGTCAATGGCTACTCTCTCAAAGGGTACTGTAAAAATAGGCATTTTGACCATAGGTACTCGCCGGGTACCTCGGGAGGATGACAGTTGGCAAACCTTACAAGATCTACAATATAAAGTGATATCTGAGGACATTCTCGGCCAAAAATAGGTGTCCTTAATTTTATTTAAGGTCTTACGGTGAGAGAAATGTCCAGCCACTGGTAGATCATGGGCCATTTTAAGAATGGTCTCCCTGCACTGGCTTGGGACAACTAGAGTGGAGTAGGCTATATCGTTTGAATGAGGTTTAAATACAGATTTGTATAGAATACCTCTAATGTATTCAAATTTATATGAAAAGTCTTTCCTTTGAATAACCTTATTTTTACTAGCTGTATCATGGCAATTCTGGAGAGAAGGGCAATTAAGTTGTAACTTGAAAAAGTCATCCTTAGATATTTCCAAAGGTTTTAGGTCAGGAAAAATCAAAGGCTGAATAGTAGGAGAGGCTAGTGCTTTGCTCTGTGTCCTAGTTAATACCTGGATAGATTCAGAGACAATATCATCACGTTCATCTAAAGAGTTACCAGGTGATCCTGCTACATCGCTATCGAGAGCATCATCATCTGTTTCTACATCCTCAGGAACAGAATTAGAGAGAGGGTTTTCTGAGTTTAAAGGAAGAGGAGCTGAAACACTTACGTCCTATGTTGGTAGTGAAAGGTCCCCCTCTGAAGGGAGAACGGCACCTTTTACATTACCAATAAGTACTGAACATGAGGTGATGGGGGTGAGTACGGCTTCGGACCACCCTGTAAACCATTTAGACCTAATGTAACAGCGGATGGTTGGGAATGTGTCCGATCGGCCCAAGTAGTCTGTAAGAATAGTGGAGGCATGAGTGGGTTTCAGATTAGGGAACAGTTTATCAGATATGACAATACATGTGCATCCTGTGTCTCTTAATATCGTAGATACATTAAGGCCATTAACTGTCCCTGAAGAGAAGGGTGCTCGTTCATTACAGTCTTTGAAACACCTACCAACTTGTTGAACTTTCTTCGAAGGGCAATCAGGGCGTTTATGCCCTTTCATACCACACAAGTGACACACTGGGATAAATGATGTTGGTTTACTTTCTACCAGAGGTTTAGTCTTCCTCACATCCGGTGATCCTTTGCCTTTCGGGATCGATCCCTTCAGGTCCTTATAGGAATTATGGGCTTCCGCATACAAGTCAGCAGCCTCAGCAACTTCCGCAGCCGTAATCAGATTACGTTTTCTAATGAAGGTTCGTATCTGGTGGGGCAGAGCCGTCAGGAACTGGTCGGCAACCATGAAATCTCTAAGAGATTCATAAGTGTGATCAATTCCTGCACTGTCTATCCAAAAATCAAACAACCGAAAGAGAGTAATCTGTAACTGCTGGAAATTCTGACCGTGTTGTAATGCGGCATACCTGAAATTCTTCCTATAAGAGTTAGTGGTTTTCTGGTAGGCCTTAAGATTTGCCTTCTTCAACAGATTATAGTCACAAATGATATCATGTGACAAAGTTGCATAAATGTTCAAAGCTGTCCCTGAGAATAACATACCCAGCCTAGTAGCTCAAGAATCAAATGGCCATTCACAGAGGGCAGCTGTATTTTCAAATCTGATAATATAAGAAGTTATGTCTTCCCCCTCTGTGAAGGGTGGTAAGTTGGGGGTGGGGGTATATGAAGGAGTGGGACGCTCCACTACGCCCTCATTTAATTTCTGCTGGGTAAGACCTAGTTTCTTATTCTCTAATTCTAGACGAGCTTTCTCTACTTCACGATCTTTCTCTTTTTCTCATTCCTCATGTTCTCTAGCTTTTGCTGTTTCCTCTAATTCTTTCTCTAGAGCGCGTGCATCACGTTCTCTAGCTTGTTGTTCCCATATTTGTGCTCTTTCTTCATGATCAAGTCTATCACGTTCTTTTTTTTCTTCTCTTTCAATTTTTTCTTTCTCCTTTCTATCTTCTCTCTCAATTCTCTCTCTCTCCTTTTTCTCTTCTCTTTCAATTTCTAACTGTCTCTCTTGTTTTTCTCTTTCAATTCTCTCTCTCTCCTTTTTCTCTTCTTGTTCTCTTTCTGTCTCTCTTGTCTTTCTCGATCCCTTTCTAACTGTCTTTCTTGTTTCTCTCTTTCAATTTCATTCTTTTTTTTCCTGAATCTTAGTAGCTATGAAAGATTCTAAAGTTTTCCCCGTTATACCTAGCTGCACCCCAGCATTCAGCCAGAATTGGTATTCCTCCATACTAACCGGGATAACTAAACTTACTGGGTGAATGAAACAGATGATAGAAAACGGAGGGTTCAAATCCTGCTCCGCTACAACTGAACAAAACCGGAGGGTTCAATCCCTACTTCGATTTATACAGTATAAATTTACCGGAGGGTTCTATGCCAGCTCTGACCAAACAGTAAGGAGAATGGGATCACTTGACCATCCACTCTACCCACTATAATCAAGAGTGTCCTATGACAGTTCCATTGATATAACATAAAAGAACTCAATGAAGAAGATTTATCACTGGAAAATCTCGGATCCCTAGAGTCTATTCCTAAAATAATCTTCAAGCTCAAAACAAAGGTGGCAGAAGTAACTAGCACATCCTGCCTTGACTTGACTAACATAAACAAAGAGTAATTAACAATCACCAAATCCTTTAAATACCTTAACTGTAGTCCAACTATCGTAAATGAATACTTATGGAGGGAGGCAACCGTCTGTGGTGTGGAGCGGTGGAGGTGGCCACCGTCACTAATGGCAGAGTTCCAATAATGTAGTCAGGTGCCGCCGGCTCAAGTCAAGAGTAGCTTCGAATCGTGTTCGAGGCGTCGAATCCTTGAGTCGAATCCTGGCAAGGTCGCCACTTGTGAAGGTTGTCGCCAATCTTCTCAGGAAAAGTATAATAGAAAAAGACAATAATAACAAGAAAAATAAACACTTTATTTTAATAGAATGAAATTTAAATAATAAATACGTAAATATGATTATAATAATCCTATCTTAAGAAAAATGAAAAATGAAAAAAAAAAATATATATATGATCCAAAGCTAGATATTTACAGCTGTGATGATCTTAACACTGAAGCAATGAATCCATGTGAGACTCCATGGTGGTGGTGGTGGTGGTAATGTTGGTGTTGTTGCCTCGATGTTTTCCACAAATCCAACAGTTTTCAAACATCCTTAATGTCACAAATGATGTCCAGGACTCAGTTGAAAGTTGTCCTCTGTTTCTCAATTGGTGAGTACGCCGGCCCCCCACTCAGCCTTGAATCCGATGATCCGAGCGGAAACAGAGGACTGTGAAAGAAACCACAAGAATTACTCACCACTCTAGTATTAATTTACTAGTAGGCATAAAGCCTTTAAAAGAAATGGCGAAACTGTACTAAATAACTCTACCAAAAACCAACGCAGGACATAGCAGAAGTGAATGTTGTTAAACATGAGTGAAGCTCCAAAATAATTAAAGAGTGAAGCTCTTGAACATAAAATAATGAAGATACGAGCAGCCGTGAAGTACTTACAGTGAGATCGGGCGTGGTCAGTCAAGTGATTTCAACCTGTGGCCGGAGCCTAGCATTACACCTCTCACTGGGTGAAAAAAGGGGGGGGGAGTATAGCAGCAGCTAGACACTCACCCCACCTCAACAAGCCAACTACCATTCAACCATCACTCTACATACCTTCACACTTTCATCACTCCTATATATGGACTTTTCCCTCACAGTGAAATTTAATTTTGTTTAGAATATATTACAGACAGGTATATTTTAGCAATTAAAAAACCATGTAAACTATTGAAAAACTCAGAGAAAATTTGTTAAAATAGTTTTTTATTGTATTTTCGTCAATTTAGAGCTGTTTGGATTATCAAACTTTTAAATACAATTTCTGCTGCAATTGAAATTTACGTGAAAAATAAGCCATATTTTATAAAAAAAATTCATGTAGCTTATTTATAGATGTATTTTATCTAAAAAAAATAGTTTTTCAAAAAATTCTTCAGAAAGCCTTGAATCATCGAAATTTACAATAAAATATTGATTTATATAATTTTTCAATATTTATAATTAATTTACATATTCCTAAAAAAAATCCCTTTAAAAATCCATAAAAATAAATATTATTATTGAATATTTCATAATTTTTTCCAAAAATATGTGAAACATAAAAAGAATAAAAAAAATGAGCTAAAATGATATTTTATTGCACATTTCGACATTTTAGAGTGGTTTGAGGGCCTTTCTGACAAATCTCATTTTTTAGCTTAAATACATTGATTATTACAATTTTAATCAGAATTTCTTGTGCAATTGAATTTTACCGGAAAATAAAGCCAAATATTATGATTTTTTGTTTTTGAAGTAGCTTACTGACAGTCGAAATTTATCTAAAATATTGAATTATTGGGGAAATGAATGAGAAAGCCTTAAATCGTCGAAATATGGAATGAAATAAGGATTTATTTGTAACGTTTTACAATATTTATAAATAATTTACGTATTTTTAAAAAATCCATGAAAAAATCTATAAAAACAGACATTAATATTGAGAATATCATATATTTTTTAAATATTTAATTCCTAAAAAAATTCTGAAAAATGTGATAGAATAGTATTTTAGATGGTTTTGAGGGCTCTTCTGACAGAACTCATTTTTTAGCTAAAATATCTAGATAATCAAACTTTTAAATAGAATTTCTTCAGCAATTGAAATTTACGGGAAAAGTAAGCCATATTTCATAATTTTCTTGAAGTAGCATATTTATAGGTACATTTTATCAAAAAAAAATTAGTTTTTCAAAAAATACTTGAGAAAACCTTATATTGTCGAAATATGCAATGAAATACTGGTTCATGTCATTTTTCAAAATTTATAAATAATTTTTATATTTAAAAAAAAATCATGGGAAAAATCCATGAAATATGAATAAAATATGAATATTTCATATTTATTTTAAAAGTATGTGAAACATTAAAAAACTGAGACAAATCTGCAAAAATTGTATTTTATTGCATGTTTCGACGTTCTAGAGCGGTTTGAAGTTTTTTTTTGACAAACCTCCTTAATTATTATTATTAATTATTAATTAATACAATTTTAATCAGAATTTCTTGTGTAATTGAATTTTACCAGAAAATTAAGCAAAATATTGTGATTTTTTTGGAAGTAGCTTTCTGTGAGTCGAATGTTCTCTAAAATATTTAATAATTAGGAAAATAGTTGCTAAAGCCTTGAATCGTCGAAATATGCAATTAAATAAGGATTTGTAACGTTTTATAATATTTATAAATAATTTATGTATTTTTAAAAAATCCATTTAAAAATCTATAAAAACAAACATTATTATTGAGAATATCATACTTTTTTTTTAAATATTTAATTCATTAAAAAATTCTGAAAAATGTGATAGAATAGTATTTTATTGCATATTTCGAGGTTTTAGACCGGTTTGAGGGCTTATCTGACAAAACTCTTTTTTTAGCTTAAATAGATTATCAAACTTTTAAATAGAATTTCTGATCCAATTGAAATTTACGTAAAAAATAAGCCATATTTCATATTTTTTTGAAGTAACTTAGTTATAGGTATATTTTATCTAAAAAAATTAGTTTTTCAAAAAAATCTTGATAAAACCTTTTATTGTCGAAATATGCAATGAAATACCGTTTCAAGTCATTTTTCAAAATTTAAAACAAAATTTACAGGAAAATTCAGCTAAATATTATGATTTTTTAGAAGTAGCTTACTGACAGTCGAATTTTATCTAAAATATTGAATTATTAGGAAAATTATTGAGAAAGCCTTGAATCGTCGAAATATGCAATGAAATAAGTATTTGTAATGTCTTATAATATTTATAAATGATTTATATATTCTTAAAAAAATTGTGCAAAAATCTATAAAAACAAACATTATTATTGTCGATATATGCAATGAAATACCGTTTCATATCATTTTTCAAAATTTATAAATAAATTTTATATTTTTTAGAAAAATCATGGAAAAAATCCATGAAATATGAATAAAATATGAATATTTCATATTTATTTTAAAAGTATGTGAAACATTAAAAAACTGAGAAAAATCTGCAAAAATGGTATTTTATTGCATGTTTGAAGGCTTTATTGACAAACCTTATTTTTACTGGAAAAAAAGGCCAGATATGATTTTTTTAAGTAGCTTGTGAAAGTCGAATTTTATCAAAAACTGAATTATTATTAAATTGGTTGTGAAAGTCTTGATTCGTCGAAATATGCAATGAAATAAGGTTTTGTAATGTTTTACAATATTTATAAATAATTTACATACTTTTAAAAAATCTATAAAAACAAACATTATTATTAAGAATATCATATATTTTTTTTAAATATTTAATTCATTAAAAAATTCTGAAAAATGTGATAGAATGGTATTTTATTACATATTTCGACGTTTTAGAGCAATTTGAGAGCTTTTCTGACAAAACTCATTTTTTACCTAAATTTTGTTTTAATCAGTTTACTTATAGGTATATTTTATCTAGAACATTTGATTTTTAAGAAAATTCTTGAGAAAGCCTTGAATCATCGAAATTTACACTAAAATATCGATTTATATTTTTTTTCAAAATTTATAATTAATTTACATATTCTTAAAAAAAATCCCATTAAAAATCCATAAAAATAAATATTATTGAATATTTCATATTTTTTACAAAAAATACGCGAAACATTAAAAATATCAGAAAAATCAGCAAAAATGATATTTTGTTGCATATCTCGACGTTTTAGAGCGGTTTTATGGCTTTTCTGACAAACCTCATTTTTTAGCTTAAATACATTGAATTTCTTAATTTTAATCAGAATTTCTTGTGTAATTTAATTTTACCTGAGAATTAAGCCAAATATTATGATTTTTTTTAAGTAGCTTACTGACAGTCAACTTTTATCTAAAATATTGAATTATTAGGAAAATCCTTGACAAAATAATTTTTTTTATCTAATATACATAGATTATCACACTTTTAAATAGAATTTCTGCTGCAATTGAATTTTCCAGAAAAAATAACCTATATATCAAAATTTTTTTGAAGTAGCTTAGTTATAGGTATATTTTATCTAAAAAAATTAGTTTTTTCAAAAAATTCTTCAGAAAACCTTATGTTGTCGAAATATTCAATTATCAAAATAGTTTATGTTTTTAAAAAATCTCAGTAAAAATCCATGAAATATTAATAAAATATGAATTTTTCCTATTTTTTTAAAAGTATGTGAAACATTAAAAAACTGATAAAAATCTGCAAACAACATATTTTATTGCATATTTCGACGTTTTAGAGTGATTTGAAGGCTTTTCTTACAATCATCATTTTTCATCTAAAATACATAGATTATTACACTTTTATTAACACTTTTAGCTGCAATTGAATTTTACGGGAAAAGTAAGCCAATTTTTTTTTTTTTTTTTAAGCAGCTTACCTATTGGTATATTATATCTAGAAAATTTTGTTTTTCAGAAAATTCTTGAGAAAGCCTTGTATCATCGAAATTTGCAATAAAATAACGTTTTATATCATTTTTCAATATTTATAATTAATTTACATACTCTTAAAAAAATCCTATTAAAAATCCATAAAATAAACATTATTATAGAATATTTCAAATTGTTTTCAAAAAATAAGTGAAATCAGAAAAATGTGCTAAAATTTTATTTTGTTTCATATTTTGACGTTTTGGAGCGGTTTGAGGGCTTTTCTGACAAAACTCATTTTTTAGCTAAAATTACAATTTCATTCAGAAATTCTTATGTAATTGAATTTTACCGGAAAATTAAGCCAAATATTATGATTTTTTTAAGTAGCTTACTGACAGTCTATTTTTATCTAAAATATTGAAATATTAGGAAAATGTTTGAGGAAGCCTTAAATCGTCGAAATATGGAATGAATTAAGCATTTATTTGAAACGTTTTACAATATTTAAAAATAATTTACAAATTTTTAAAAAATCCATGTAAAAATCTATGAAGACAAACATTGTTATTGAGAATATCATATATTTTTTTTTAAATATTTAATTCATAAAAAAAATTCTGAAAAATGTGATAGAATGGTATTTTAATACATATTTCGACGTTTTAGAGCGGTTTGAGGGTTTTCCTGTCAAAACTAATTTTTTAACACAAATTATCAAACTTTTAAATAGAATTACTGCTGCAATTGAAATTTACGATGGTTTAGAGCGGTTTGAAGGCTTTTCTGACAAACCTCATTTTTTAGGTAAAATTCATTGATTATTACAATTTTAATCAGAATTTCTTGTGTAATTGAATTTTACCAGAAAATTAAGCCAAATACTATTAGGATTTTTTTTTTAAGTAGCTTACTGGGAGTCGAATTTCATCTAAAATATTGAATTATTAGAAAAATGCCTGAGAAAGCCTTGAATCATTGAAATATCCAGTGAAATAAACATTTGTAATGTTTTAAAAAAATTATAAATAATTTACATATTATCAAACTTTTAAACACAATTTCTGCTGCAATTGAAATTAATGTGAAAAATAAGCAATATTTCAAAAAATGTTTTTGATGTAGCTTATTTATAGGTATATTTTATTTAAAAAAAAAAAAAAAATTCAATAAATTCTTGAGAAAGCCTTGAATCATCGAAATTTACAATAAAATAACGATTTATATAATTTTTGAATATTTTTTATTAATTTGCATAATCTTAAAAAAAATCCAACTAAAAATCCACAAAAATAAATATTATTATTGATATTTTGTTTCATATTTTGACGTTTTAGAGCAGTTTGAAGGCATATCTGACAAACCTCATTTTTTAGCTTAAATTGCAATTTTTATCAGAAATTCTTGTGTAATTGAATTTTACCGGAAAATTAAGGCAAATATTATTATTTTTTTTAAGTAGCTTACTCACAGTCGAATTTTATCTAAAATACTGTTTTATGAAAATGCTTGAGAAAGCCTTGAATTGTCGAAATATGGAATTTGTAACAATTTACAATATTTATAAACAATTTAAATATTTTTAAAAAATCCATGTAAAAATCTATGAAAACAAATATTATTGAGAATATCATATATTTTTTTAAATATGATAATCAAACTTCAAAATAGAATTTCTGCTGCAGTTGAAATTTACTTAAAAAAAAAAAAAACATATTTCATAATTTTATTTTAAGTAGATTAGTTACAGGTATATTTTATCAAAAATTATTAGTTTCTCAAAAAATTCTTGAAACAACCTTATATTGTCGAAATATGCAGTGAAATACTGTTTAAAGTCATTTTTCAAAAATCTATTTTTTTTAGATAAAATTGTTTTTCAGAAAATCTTTGAAAAAGCCTTGAATCGTCAAAAAAAGCTATAAAATATCGTTTTATAGCATTTTTTAATATTTATAAATTATGTACATATTTTTAAAAAATCCCATTAAAAATCAATAAAAATCAGTGTTACTATAGAATATTTCATATTATTTTTTAAAATGATATTTTATACTGCAATTGAAATTTATTGAAAAAGTAAGCAAAATTTTATTATTTTTGTTTTTGAGGAAGCTTACTCAGGTATATTTTATCTAAAAAATAGTTTTTCAAAAAATCCTTGAAAATGCATCGAATCATCAAAAAATGCAATAAAATAAAGTTTTATAAAAATATTTAATAAATATAAAATCTATAAAAATCAGTATTAATATAGAATATTTCATATTATTTTTCAAAAAATACATGAAACATTTAAAATCTCAGAAAAATATGCTAAAATGGTATTTTATTGCATATTTCGACGTTTTAGAGTGGTTTGAGGGCTTTTCTGACAAAACTCATTTTTTAGCTATAATCCTTGAAAATTCCTTGAATCGTCAAAAAGTGCAATAAAATAACGTTTTATAGAACTTTTTTATTATTTATAAATTATTTTCAGATTTTCAAAAAATTCCATTATTATTTTTTTTTTTTGAGGAAGCTTACTCAGGTATATTTTATCTAAAAAAATAGTTTTTCAGAAAATCCTTGAAAATGCATTGAATCGTCAAAAATGCAATAAAATACTATTTTATACCATTTTTGAATATTTATAAATTATTTACATATTTTTAAAAAATCCAATTAAAAATCTCTAAAAATCATATTATTTTTCAGAAAATACATGAAACCTTAAAAAGCTCAAAAAAATGTGCTAAAGTTGTATTTTATTGCATATTTCGACGTTATAAAGCGGTTAAAGTGTTTTTCTGACAAAACTCATTTTTTAGCTAAAATACTTAGATTATTTTAAAAATATTTCTACTGTAATTGAAATTAATGGGAAAAGTAAGCGAAATTTTATGATTATTTTTGAGGAAGATTACTCATATGTATATTTTATCTAAAAAAATAGTTTTTTTCAGAAAATCCTTGAAAATGCCTTGAATCGTCAAAAAATGCAATAAAATAACGTTTTATAGCATTTTTTAATATTTATAAATTATTTATATATTTTTAAAAAATCTAATTAAAAATTTATATAAATCATATTATTTTTAAAAAATACATGAAACATTAAAAAGCTCAGAAAAAATGTGCTAAAGTTGTATTTTATTGCATATTTCGTCGTTATAAAGCTGTTTGAGGGTTTTTCTTACAAAACTCATTTTTTTAGCTAAAATACTTAGATTATCAAACTTGTAAATCAAATTTCTACTGCAATTGAAATTTAGCGAAATTTTATGATTTTTTTTGAGGAAGCTTACTCATAGGTATATTTAATCTAAAAAATAAATCCTTGAAAATGCCTTGAATCGTTTAATATTATTTACATATTTTTTTTAAAAATCCAATTAAAAATCTATAAAAATCAATATTATTATATAATAATTCATATTATTTTTTAAAAAATACATGAAACATTAAAAACCTCAGAAAAATGTGCTAAAATAGAATTTTATCGCATATTTAGACGTTTTAGAGTGGTTTGAGTGCTTTTCTGAGAAAACTCCTTTTTTAGCTAAAATACTTTGATTATCATACTTTTAAATAGATTTCTACTGCAATTGAAATTTATATGAAAATTTTGTGAAATATTATGATTATTTTTGAGGAAGCTTACTCATAGGTATATTTTATCTAAAAAAAAATTTTATTCAAAAAATCCTTGAAAATGCCCTGAATTGTCAAAAAATGCAATAAATTATTTACCTTTTTTTTTAAAAATTCCAATTAAAAATCTATAAAAATCATATAATTTTTCAAAAAATACATGAAACATTAAAAAGCTCAGAAAAATGTGCTAAAATAGTAATTTATTGCAAATTTCTATGTTTTTAAAGCGGTTTGAGTGTTTTTCTGACAAAACTAATTTTTTAGCTAAAATACTTAGATTATCAAAATTTTAAATATAATTTCTACTGCAATTGAAATTTATTGGAAAGTAAGTGAAATTTTATGATTATTTTTGAGGAAATTACAGTATTTTAGCTAAAAAATGAGTTTTGTCAGAAAATAACTCAAACCGTTATAAAACGTTGAAATATGCAATAAAATACCATTTTAGCACATTTCTCTAAACTTTTTAATGTTTCATGTATTTTCTGAAAAATAATATGAAATATTGTATAATAATATTGTATTTTATAGATTTTTAAGAGAATTTTAAAAAAAATTGTAAATAATTTATAAATATGCAAAAATGCTATAAAATATTATTTTATTGCATTTTTCACGATTTAAGGCATTTTCAAGGATATTCTAAAAAACTATTTTTTTATTAGTAATCTTCCTTAAAAAATAATAAAATTTCGCCTACTTTTCCCATAAATTTCAATTACAGTAGAAATTCCATTTAAAAGTTTGATAATCTAAGTATTTTAGCTAAAAAATGAGTTTTGTCAGAGAAGCACTCAAACCGCTCTACAACGTCGAAATATGCAATAAAATACCATTTTAGCAAATATTTCTAAGATTTTTAAGTTTCATGTATTTTTTTAAAAAAAATATTAAATATTCTATAATAATATTGATTTTTATAGATTTTTAAAGGGATTTTTAAAAAATATGTAAATAATTTATAAATATTAAAAAATGGTATAAAACGTTATTTCATTGCATTTTTTGACGATTCAAGGCATTTTCAAAGATTTTCTGAAAAACAGTTTTTTTTAGATAAAATATACATATGAGTCAGCCTCCTCAAAAAAAATCATAAAATTTCGCTTACTTTTCCCATAAATTTCAATTGCAGTAGAAATTCTATTTCAAATTTTGATAATCTAAGTATTTTAGCTAAAAAATGTGTTTTGTCAGAAAAGCACTCAAACCGCTCTAAAACGTCGAAATATGCAATAAAATACCATTTTAGCACATTTTTCTTAGATTTTTAGGTTTCATGTATTTTTTGAAAAATAATATGAAATATTGTACAATAAAATTGTTTTTTATAGATTTTTGAAGGGATTTTTAAAAAATATGTAAATAATTTATCAATAAGCAAAAATGCTATAAAACGTTATTTTATTTCATTTTTTGACGATTCAAGGCATTTTCAAGGATTTTCTGAAAAACTATTTTGTTTAGATAAAATATACATATAAGTAAGCATCCTCAAAAAAAATCATAACATTTCGCTTACTTTTCCAATAAATTTCAATTGCAGTAGAAATTCTATTTAAAAGTTTGATAATCTAAGTATTTTAGCTAAAAAATGAGTTTTGTCAGAAAAGCACTCAAACTGCTATAAAACGTTGAAATATGCAATAAAATACGATTTTAGCACATTTTTGTAAACTTTTTAATGTTTCATGTATTTTTTGAAAAATATATGAAATATTGTATAATAATATTGAATTTTATAGGTTTTCAATTGGATTTTTTAATAATATGTAAATAATTTAAAAATATTAAAAAAATGCTATAAAACGTTATTTCATTGCATTTTTTGACGATTCAAGGCATTTTTAAAGATTTTCTGAAAAGCTGTTTTTTAGATAAAATATACCTATGAGTAAGCCTCTGAAAACAAATCATAAAATTTAGCTTACTTTTATTATAAATATCAATTGCAGTAGAAATTCTATTTAAAAGTTTGATAATCTAAGTATTTTAGCTAAAAAATGAATTTTGTCAGAAAAGCACTCAAACGTCTCTAAAACGTTGAAATATTCAATAAAATACCATTTTAGCACATTTTTCTTAGATTTTTAAGTTTCATGTATTTTTTGAAAAATAATATGAAATATTGTATAATAAAATTGATTTTTATAGATTTTTAAAGGGATTTTTAAAAAATATGTAAATAATTTATAAATAGGCAAAAATGCTATAAAACATTATTTTACTTCATTTTTTGACGATTCAAGGCATTTTCAAGGATTTTCTGAAAAACTATTTTTTTAGGATAAAATATACATATGAGTAAGCCTCCTCAAAAAAAAAAAAAAAATTTCGCTTACTTTTCCAATAAATTTCAATTGCAGTAGAAATTCTATTTAAAAGTTTGATAATCTAAGTATTTTAGCTAAAAAATGAGTTTTGTCAAAAAAGCACTCAAACCGCTCTAAAACGTCAAAATATGCAATAAAATACAATTTTAGCACATTTTTCTGAGATTTTTAAGTTTCATGTATTTTTTGAAAAATAATATGAAATATTGTATAATAATATTGATTTTTATAGATTTTTAATGAGATTTTTAAAAATATGTAAATAATTTATAAATAAGCAAAAATGTATAAAACGTTATTTCATTGATTTTTTTGAAGATTTAAGGCATTTTCAAGGATTTTCTGAAAACTATTTTTTAAGGTAAAATATACCTATAAGTAAGCCTCCTCAAAAAAAATCATAAATTTCGCTTACTTTTCCCATAAATTTCAATTGCAGTAGAAATTCTATTTAAATGTTTGATAATCTAAGTATTTTAGCTAAAAAATGAGTTTTGTCAGAAAATCTCTGAAACCACTATAAAACATCGAAATGTGCAATAAAATACTATTTTACCACATTTTTCTAAACTTTTTAATGTTTCATGTATTTTTTGAAAAATAATATGAAATATTCTATAATAATATTGATTTTTACAGATTTTTAATGGGATTTTTTAAAAATATGTAAATAATTTATAAATAATAAAAAATGCTATAAAACGTTATTTCATTACATTTTTTGACGATTCAAGGCATTTTCAAAGATTTTCTGAAAAACTGTTTTTTTAGATAAAATATACCTATGTGTAAGGCTCCTCAAAAAAATTCATAAAATTTCGCTTACTTTTCCCATAAATTTCAATTGAAGTAGAAATTCTATTTAAAAGTTTGATAATCTAAGTATTTTAGCTAAAAAATGAGTTTTGTCAGAATAGCACTCAAACTGCTCTAAAACGTCGAAATGTGCAATAAAATACCATTTTAATACATTTTTCAAAGATTTTAATGTTTCATGTATTTTTTGAAAAATAATATGAAATATTCTATAATTATATTGATTTTTATAGATTTTTAATGGAATTTTTTAAAAATATGTAAATAATTTATAAATATTAAAAGATGCTATAAAACGTTATTTCATTAAAATTTTTGACGATTCAAGGCATTTTCAAAGATTTTCTGAAAAACTGTTTTTTTAGATAAAATATACCTATGTGTAAGGCTCCTCAAAAAAATTCATAAAATTTCGCTTACTTTTCCCATAAATTTCAATTGCAGTAGAAATTCTATTTAAAAGTTTGATAATCTAAGTATTTTAGCTAAAAAATGAGTTTTGTCAGAAAAGCACTCAAACCGCTCTAAAACGTCGAAATATGCAATAAAATACCATTTTAGCACAATTTTCTGAGATTTATAAGTTTCATGTATTTTTTAAAAAATAATATTAAATATTGTATAGTAATATTGATTTTTATAGATTTTTAAAAACATTTTTAAAAAATATGTAAATAATTTATCAGTAGGAAAAATGCTATAAAACGATATTTTATTGCATTTTTTGACGATTCAAGGCATTTTCAAGGATTTTCTGAAAAACTATTTTTTTTAGATAAAATATACTTATGCGTAAGCCTCCTCAAAAAAAAAAATAATTAAATTTCGCTTACTTTTCCCATAAATTTCAATTGCAGTAGAAATTCTATTTAAAAGTTTGATAATCTAAGTATTTTAGCTAAAAAATGAGTTTTGTCAGAAAAGCACTCAAACCGCTCTAAAACGTCGAAATATGCAATAAAATACGATTTGAATACATTTTTCAAAGATTTTAATGTTTTATGTATTTTTTGAAATATAATATGAAATATTCTATAATAATATTGATTTTTATAGATTTTTAAAGGGATTTTTAAAAAATATATAAATAATTTATAAATAAGCAAAAATTTTCTATAACGTTATTTTATTTCATTTTTTGACGATTCAAGGCATTTTCAAAGGATTTTCTGAAAAACTATTTTTTTAAGATAACATATACCTATAAGCCTCCTCAAAAAAAATCATAACATTTCGCTTACTTTTATAAAAATTTCAATTGCAGTAGAAATTCTATTTAAAAGTTTGATAATCTAAGTATTTTAGCTAAAAAATGAGTTTTGTCAGAAAAGCAGTCAAACCGCTCTAAAACGTCGAAATATGCAATAAAATACCATTTTAGCAATTTTTATAATATTTTAAAGTTTCATGTATTTTTTGAAAAATAATATAAAATATTCTATAATAATATTGATTTTTATAGATTTTTAAAGGGATTTTTAAAAAATATGTAAAAAACTTATAAATAGGCAAAAATGCTATAAAACGTTATTTTATTGCATTTTTTGACGATTCAAGGCATTTTCAAGGATTTTCTGAAAAACTATTTTATTAGATAATATATACCTACAGTAAGCCTCCTCAAAATAAAATCAGATAAATTCTACATTTTCTCCATAAATTTCAATTGCAGTAGAAATTCTATTTAAAAGTTTATAATCTAAGTATTTTAGCTAAAAATGAGTTTTGTCAGAAAAGCACTCAAACCGCTCTAAAACGTCGAAATATGCAATAAAATACCATTTTAGCAATTTTTCTAATTTTTAAGTTTCATGTATTTTTAAAAATAATATGAAATATTCTATAATAATTGATTTTTAGATTTAAGGATTTTTAAAAAATATGTAAAAATTTATAAATATAAAAATGCTATAAACGTTTTTTATTGCATTTTTGACGATTCAAGGCATTTTCAAGGATTTTATGAAAAACTATTTTTTTAGATAAAAAATACCTATGAGTAAGCCTCCTCAAAAAAAAATAATAAAATTTCGCTTACTTTTCCAATAAATTTCAATTGCAGAAGAAATTCTATTTAAAAGTTTGATAATCAAAGTATTTTAGCTAAAAAATGAGTTTTGTCACAAAAGCACTCAAAGTGCTCTAAAACGTCGAAATATGCAATAAAATACAATTTTAGCACAGTTTTTTCTGAGATTTTTAAGTTTCATGTATTTTATGAAAAATAATATGAAATATTGTATAATAATTTTGATTTTTATAAATTTTTAATATGATTTTTTAAAAATATGTAAATAATTTATAAATATTAAAAAAATGCTATAAAACGTTATATCATTGATTTTTTTGACGATTCAAGGCATTTTCAAGGATTTTCTGAAAAACTATTTTTTTAGATAAAATATACCTATAAGTAAGCCTCCTCAAAAAAAATCATAAATTTCACTTACTTTTCCCATAAATTTCAATTGCAGTAGAAATTCTATTTAAAAGTTTGATAATTACAGTATTTTAGCTAAAAAATAGTTTTGTCAGAAAATCACTCAAACCGCTATAAAACGTCGAAATATGCAATAAAATACAATTTTAGCTCATTTTTCTAAACTTTTAAGTTTCATGTATTTTTTGAAAAATAATATGAAATATTGTATAATAATATTGTAGGTAGTAGGTTGGTAGACAGCAACCACCCAGGGAGGTACTACCGTCCTGCCAGGTGACTGTGAAACAGAAACCTGAAACTGTTTTACATGATGGTAGGATTGCTGGTGTCTTTTTTCTGTCTCATAAACACGCTGGATAACAGGTATATCTAGCTACTTCTACTTACACTTTAGGTCACACTACACTGGCATACACATGCATATATATATATACACACATCTAGGTTTTTCTTTTTTTTCTTAATAGCTCTTGTTCTTTTTATTTTCTCTATTGTCCATGGGGAAGTGGAAAAGAATCTTTCCTCCGTAAGCCATGCGTGTCGTATGAGGCGACTAAGATGCCGGGAGCAATGGGCTAGTAACCCCTTCTCCTGTACAAATCTACTAAAAACGAGAAGAAGAAAAACTTTATAAAACTGGGTTGTCTGAATGTGCGTGGATGTAGTGCGGATGATAAGAAAGAGATGATTGCCGATGTTATGAATGAAAAGAAGTTGGATGTCCTGGCCCTAAGCGAAACAAAGCTGAAGGGGGTAGGCGAGTTTCAGTGGGAGAAATAAATGGGATTAAGTCAGAGTATCTGAGAGAGTTAGAGCTAAGGAAGGGTAGCAATAATGTTGAAAGATCAGTTATGGAAGGAAAAGAGGGAATATGAATGTGTAAATTCAAGGATTATGTGGATTAAAATAAGGGTCGGATGCGAAAAGTGGGTCATAATAAGCGTGTATGCACCTGGAGAAGAGAGGAGTGTAGAGAGAGAGAGAGATTTTGGGAGATGTTAAGCGAATGTATAGGAACTTTTGAACCAAATGAGAGAGTAATTGTGGTAGGGGACCTAAATGCTAAAGTGGGAGAAACATGCAGAGAGGGTGTAGTAGGTAAGTTTGGGGTGCCAGGTGTAAATTATAATAGGAGCCCTTTGATTGAACTTTGTATAGAAAGGGGTTTAGTTATAGGTAATACATATTTTAAGAAAAAGAGGATAAATAAGTATACAAGATATGATGTAGGGCGTAATGACAGTAGTTTGTTGGACTATGTATTGGTAGATAAAAGACTGTTGAGTAGACTTCAGGATGTACATGTTTATAGAGGGGCCACAGATATATCAGATCACTTTTTAGTTATAGCTACAGTGGGAGTAAAAGGTAGATGGGATACAAGGAAAATAGAATCAGTAAGTAAAAGAGAGGTGAAGGTTTATAAACTAAAAGAGGAGGCAGTTAGGGTAAGATATAAACAACTATTGGAGGATAGATGGGCTAGTGAGAGTGTAGGCAATGGGGTCGAAAATGTATGGGGTAGATTTAAAAATGTAGTGTTAGAGTGTTCAGCAGAAGTTTGTGGTTACAGGCGAGTGGGTGCGGGAGGGAAGAGGAGCGATTGGTTGAATGATGATGTAAAGAGAGTAGTAAGGGAGAAAAAGTTAGCATATGAGAGGTTTTTACAAAGTAGAAGTGATGCAAGGAGGGAAGAGTATATGGAGAGAAAAAGAGAGGTTAAAAGAGTGGTGAAGCAATGTAAAAAGAGAGCAGATGAGAGAGTGGGTGAGATGTTATCAGCAAATTTTGTTGAAAATAAGAAAAAGTTTTGGAATGAGATTAATAAGTTGAGGAAGCCTAGAGAACAAATGGATTTGACAGTTAAAAATAGGAGAGGAGAGTTATTAAATGGAGAGTTAGAGGTATCGGGAAGATGGAGAGAATATTTTGAGGATTTGTTAAATGTTGATGAAGACAGGGAAGCTGTGATTTCGTGTGTAGGGCAAGGAGGAATAACATCTTGTAGGAGTGTGGAAGAGCCAGTTGTGGGTGTAGGGAAAGTTCGTGAGGCAGTGGGTAGAATGAAAGGGGGTAAGGCAGCTGGGATTGATGGGATAAAGATAGAAATGTTAAAAGCAGGTGGGGATATAATTTTGGAGTGGTTGGTGCTATTATTTAATAAATGTATGGAAGTGGGTAAGGTACCTAGGGAATGGCAGAGAGCGTGTATTGTTCCTTTGTATAAAGGCAAAGGGGACAAAAGAGAGTGCAAAAATTATAGGGGAATAAGTCTGTTGAGTGTACCTGGTAAAGTGTATGGTAGAGTTATTATTGAAAGAATTAAGAGTAAAACAGAAAGAAGGATAGCAGATGAACTAGGGGGCTTTAGGAAAGGTAGGGGGTGTGTAGACCAAGTGTTTACAGTGAAACATATAGGTGAAAAGTATTTGGATAAGGGTAAAGATGTTTTTGTGGCATTTATGGATTTGGAAAAGGCGTATGATAGGGTAGATATGGGGGCAATGTGGCAGATGTTGCAGGTGTATGGAATAGGAGGAAGGTTACTGAAAGCAGTGAAGAGTTTTTATGAGGATAGTGAGGCTCAGGTTAGAGTGTGTAGGAGGGAAGGGGACTTTTTCCCAGTAAAAGTGGGCCTTAGACAAGGATGTGTGATGTCACCCTGGTTGTTCAATATATTTATAGATGGGGTTGTAAGAGAAGTGAATGCGAGGGTCTTGGCAAGAGGTGTTGGGCTAAAAGATAAAGAAGCAAATACAAAGTGGGAGTTGTCACAGTTGCTTTTTGATGATGACACTGTGCTTTTGGGATATTCTGAAGAGAAGTTGCAGAGGTTAGTGGATGAATTTGGTAGGGTGTGTAAAAGAAGAAAATTGAAAGTGAATATAGGAAAGAGTAAGGTGATGAGGATAACAAAAAGAATAGGTGATGAAAGATTGGATATCAGATTGGAGGGAGAGAGTATGGAGGAGGTGAATGTATTCAGATATTTGGGAGTGGACATGTCGGCGGATGGGTCTATGAAGGATGAGGTGAATCATAGAATTGATGAGGGGAAAAGGGTGAGTGGAGCACTTTGGAGTCTGTGGAGACAAAGAACCTTGTCCATGGAAGTAAAGAGGGGAATGTATGAGAGTATAGTTATACCAACGCTCTTATATGGGTGTGAAGCATGGGTGATGAATGTTGCAACGAGGAGAAGGCTGGAGGCAGTTGTTTAACTTTAACAAAACTTCAGCAATGACAAAACTCGATCAAAAGTTCGTTGGTCCTTATAGAGTAGTCAAACATATTAATGGCAACAAGTATAAAGTTAGAGAAATTAGCACGGGTCAGTTTAAAGAATCGCATTTAGATCATATGAAGTTAGTATGCGATGATGATGACGAAGTCCCTGTCACACCTAATAATCAGACAAGTGAGACAGAATCTGATAATTCTCCTGTTGCTGTACCCTCTACCTCTAATGGTCAGTCAGATCAACCTGAATGTCGTTATTCCCTACGTACACGACAAGTGTTGAGAAGTCCTCAAGTATCATTTGTAGATACCAGTGTAGATCCTCCTCAATCAGAAGTTGAGTTACCTATTGTAACAGAGTTTGATCCACCCAGAGATGATAATTATACAGCCTATATCAATCTCACCCTAGCAGAGTTGGGGTTAAATGTAAATAACCTGTATAGATAAATATGTAGTAAGCGTTTAACTGTGTGTTATAATATCTAATTAGTATTACTCAAATTTTTTTTTTTTGTGTTCACGTTCTCTCCGATTTCTGAGAATTAACAGTATAGATTTGAGTGCACCAGATCTACCTTGTCTGTTAATCACTATCTTGTAATTATATTTCCTCAGAATTCGTAGATCACATGAAGACAGTTCGATCGAACAAATTATTTTTTTTTATCTCTTTTATCATGATTTTCTAGAATGAGCTCATTTAATTAATTCCCATGTATCATGATGCATCCTATAGTAATGTAGATTATTCCGTCACGATAATATTCATGTGAAGTATAATGTTAACTGCTGTGTACTTTGACATTGTATAGAATCAGCTGAGAGTTGTTGCCTGTTGCCCTTAGTTTGTATAGTTGTATGTCGAGACGCCATACGTAGCATGCCCGAGCTGTGCGGTTAGTATTTTTAACGGCTGCACCACGGCTGTTCACATGATTTCCAACCTCTGCCCATGTGATCTGGCATTAGCCAATGATAGGCCTGCCTTTTGAATGCCTCAGCGCCGGACGGCCTAGTAGTCAGTTACCATCCAGACTCAGTGCAGGACAGACGGACACAGGCATAGGCTCTCAGCTCCCATATATCCAACGCCTCATTAAACGCTACCAAAACCCAAGCTCATCGTCTGTTAATATTACCTGAATCTATGAAAAGAACCCCACAACACAGGGGTAGGGGTCGGCCTAGGAAAGGTTGGAGGGAGGGGGTAAAGGAAGTTTTGTGTGCGAGGGGCTTGGACTTCCAGCAAGCATGTGTGAGCGTATTTGATAGGAGTGAATGGAGGCATATGGTTTTTAATACTTGACGTGCTGTTGGAGTGTGAGCAAAGTAACATTTATGAAGGGATTCAGGGAAACCGGCAGGCCGGACTTGAGTTCTGGAGATGGGAAGTACAGTGCCGGCACTCTTAAGGAGGGGTGTTAATGTTGCAGTTTTATAACTGTAGTGTAAAGCACCCTTCTGGCAAGACAGTGATGGAGTGAATGATGATGAAAGTTTTTCTTTTTCGGGCCACCCTGCCTTGGTGGGAATCGGCCGATGTGTTAATAAAAAAATAAAAATATTGATTTTTATAGTTTTTTTTTAAGGGATTTTTAAAAATATGTAAATAATTTATAAATATTCAAAATGCAATAAAACGTTATTTTATTGCATTTTTTGACGATTCAAGGCATTTTCAAGGATTTTATGAAAAACTATTTTTTTAAAGAAAATATACATATTAGTAATCTTCCTTAAAAAATAATAAAATTTCGCTTAATTTTCCCATAAATTTCAATTGAAGTAGAAATTCTATTTAAATGTTTGATAATCTAAGTATTTTAGCTAAAAAATGAGTTTTGTCAGAAAAGCACTCAAACCGCTCAAAAACGTCGAAATATGCAATAAAATACCATTTTAGCACATTTTTCTGAGATTTTTAAGTTTCATGTATTTTTTGAGAAATAATATGAAATATTGTATAAAAATATTGATTTTTATAGATCTTTAGAGGGATTTTAAAAAATATGTAAATAATTTATAAATACGCAAAAATGCTATAAAGCATTATTGTATTGCATTTTTTGACGATTCAAGACATTTTCAAGGATTTTCTGAAAAACTATTTTTTTAGATAAAATATACATATTAGTAATCTTCCTTAAAAAAATAATAAAATTTCGCTTAATTTTCCCATAAATTTCAATTGATGTAGAAATTCTATTTAAAAGTTTGATAATCTAAGTATTTAAGCTAAAAAATGAGTTTTGTCAGAAAAGCACTCAAACCGCTTTAAAACGTCGAAATATGCAATAAAATACCATTTTAGCAAATTTTTCTAAGATTTTTAAGTTTCATGTAATTTTTGAAAAATATTATGAAATATTCTATAATAATATTGATTTATATAGATTTTTAAATGGATTTTAAAAAATATGTAAATAATGTATAAATATTCAAAAATGCTATAAAATGCTATTTTATTTCATTTTTTGACGATTCAAGGCATTTTCAAGGATTTTCTGAAAAACTATTTTTTTAGAGAAAATACATATTAGTAATCTTCCTTAAAAAAAAATAAAATTTCGCTTAATTTTCCCATAAATTTCAATTGAAGTACAAATTCTATTTAAAAGTTTGATAATCTAAGTATTTTAGCTAAAAAATGAGATTTGTCAGAAAAGCACTCAAACTGCTCTAAAACGTCCTAATATGCAATAAAATACAATTTTAGCACATTTTTCTAAACTTTTTAATGTTTCATGTATTTTTTGAAAAATAATATGAAATATTGTACAATAATATTGTTTTTGTATAGATTTTTAAAGGGACTTTTTAAAAATATGTAAATAATTTATAAATATGCAAAAATGCTATAAAACTTTATTTTATGCATTTTTTTCACGATTCAGGGCATTTTCAAGGATTTTCTGAAAACTATTTTTTTAGATAAAATATACCTATTAGTAATATTCCTTTAAAAAACAAACAAAGAAATCGCTTAATTTTCCCATAAATTTCAATTGCAGTAGAAATTCTATTTAAATGTGTGATAATCTAAGTATTTTTGCTAAAAAATGGCTTTTGTCAATAAAGCAATCAAACCTCTCTAAAACGTTGAAATATGCAAAAAATACCATTTTAGCAAATGTTTCTAAGATTTTTAAGTTTCATTTATTTTTGGAAAAATAATATGAAATATTGTATAATAATATTGATTTTTATAGATTTTTAATGGGATTTTTTAAAAATATGTAAATAATTTATAAATATTCAAAAATGCTATAAAACGTTATTTTATTTCATTTTTTGACGATTCAAGGCATTTTAAAGGATTTTCTGAAAAACTATTTTTTTTAGATAAAATATACCTATGAGTAAGCCTAATAAAAAAAAATATTAAAATTTAGCTTACTTTTCTAATAAATTTCAATTAGAGTAAAAATTCTATATAAAAGTTTGATAATCTAAGTATTTTAGCTAAAAAATGAGTTTTGTCAGAAAAGCTCTCAAACCGCTCTAAAACATCGAAATATGCAATAAAATACCATTTTAGCACATTTTTCTGATATTTTTAAGTTTCATGTATTTTTTAAAAAATAATATAAAATATTGTATAATAATATTGATTTATATAGATTTTTAAAGGGATTTTAAAAAATATGTAAATAATGTATAAATATTCAAAAATGCTATAAAATGCTATTTTATTTCATTTTTTGACGATTCAAGGCATTTTGAAGGATTTTATGAAAAACCTTTTTTTTAGATAAAAAGTACCTATGAATAAGCTTCGTCAAAAAAAATCATAAAATTTCGCATACTTTTCCCATAAATTTCAATTGCAGTAGAAATTCAATTTAAAAGTTTGATAATCTAAGTATTTTAGCTAAAAAATGAGTTTTGTCAGAAAAGCAATAAAACCGCTCTAAAACATCGAAATATGCAATAAAATACCATTTTAGCAATTTTTTCAAAGATTTTAAAGTTTCATGTATTTTTTTTTAAAATATTATGAAATATTCTAAAATAATATTGATTTTTATAGATTTTTAAAGGGATTTTAAAAAATATGTAAATAATTTATAAATATTAAAAAAATGCTATAAAACGTAATTTTATTGTATTTTTTGACGATTCAAGGCATTTTCAAGGATTTTCTTAAAAACTTTTTTTGTTTAGATAAAATATACCTACGAGTAAGCCTCCTCAAAATAGAATCATATAAATTTCGCTTACTTTTCCCATAAATTTCAATTGCAGTAGAAATTCTATTTAAAAGTTTGATAATCTAAGTATTTTAGCTAGAAAAGTGAGTTTTGTCAGAATAGCACTCAAACCACTCTAAAACGTCGAAATATGCAATAAAATACCATTTTAGCAAATTTTTCTTAGATTTTTAAGTTTCATGTATTTTTTGAAAAATAATATGAAATATTGTATAATAATATTGATTTATATAGATTTTTAAAGGGATTTTAAAAATATGTACATAATTTATATATATTCAAAAATGCTATAAAACGTTATTTTATTGCATTTTTTGACGATTCAAGGCATTTTTAAGGATTTTATGAAAACTATTTTTTTTATTAAAAAATACTAATGAGTAAGCCTCCTCAAAAAGAATCATAAATTTCGCTTACTTTTCCCATAAATTTCAATTGCAGTAGAAATTCTATTTAAAAGTTTGATAATCTTAGTATTTTAGCTAAAAAATGAGTTTTGTCAGAAAAGCCCTCAAACCGCTCTAAAACGTCGAAATGTGCAATAAAATACCATTTTAGCAAATTTTTCTTAGATTTTTAAGTTTCATGTATTTTTTCAAAAATAATATGAAATATTATATAATAATATTGATTTTTATAGATTTTTAATGGGATTTTTTTAAAAATATGTAAATAATGTATAAATATTCAAAAATGCTATAAAATGCTATTTTATTTCATTTTTTGACGATTAAAGGCATTTTCAAGGATTTTCTGAAAAACTATTTTTTTTTAGATTAAATATACCTATAAGTAAGCCTCCTCAAAAAAAATCATAAAATTTCGCTTACTTTTCCCAAAAATTTCAATCGCATTAGAAATTCTATTTAAAAGTTTGATAATCTAAGTATTTTTGCTAAAAAAGTGAGTTTTGTCAGAAAAACACTCAAACCGCTCTAAAACGTCGAAATATGCAATAAAATACCATTTTAGCCAATTTTTCTGAGATTTTTAAGTTTCATGTATTTTTTGAAAAATAATATGAAATATTGTATAATAATATTGATTTTTATAGATTTTTAAAGGGATTTTTAAAAATATGTAAATAATTTATAAATATTCAAAAATGCAATAAAACGTTATTTTATTGCATTTTTTGATGATTCAAGGCATTTTCAAGGATTTTATGAAAAACTATTTTTTTAGAGAAAATATACATATTAGTAATCTTCCTTAAAAAATAATAAAATTTCGCTTAATTTTTCCATAAATTTCAATTGAAGTAGAAATTCTATTTAAATGTGTGATAATCTAAGTATTTTAGCTAAAAAATGAGTTTTGTCAGAAAACACTCAAACCGCTCAAAAACGTCGAAATATGCAATAAAATACCATTTTAGCACATTTTTCTGAGATTTTTAAGTTTCATGTATTTTTTGAGAAATAATATGAAATATTGTATAAAAATATTGATTTTTATAGATCTTTAAAGGGATTTTAAAAAATATGTAAATAATTTATAAATATTAAAAAAATGCTATAAAACGTTGTTTTATTGCATTTTTTGACGATTCAAGGCATTTTGAAGGATTTTATGAAAAACCTTTTTTTTAGATAAAAGTACCTATGAATAAGCTTCTTCAAATAAAATCATAAAATTTCGCATACTTTTCCCATAAATTTCAATTGCAGTAGAAATTAAATTTAAAAGTTTGATAATCTAAGTATTTTAGCTAAAAAATGAGTTTTGTCAGAAAAGCACTCAAACCGCTCTAAAACGTCGAAATATGCAATAAAATACCATTTTAGCAAATTTTTCTAAGATTTTTAGGTTTCATGTATTTTTGAAAAATAATTTGAAATATTCTATAATAATATTGATTTTTATAGATTTTTAGAGGGATTTTTAAAAAATATGTAAATAATTTATAAATACGCAAAAATGCTATAAAGCATTATTGTATTGCATTTTTTGACGATTCAAGACATTTTCAAGGATTTTCTAGGTTGGTAGACAGCAACCACCCAGGGAGGTACTACCGTCCTGCCAGGTGACTGTGAAACAGAAACCTGAAACTGTTTTACATGATGGTAGGATTGCTGGTGTCTTTTTTCTGTCTCATAAACACGCTGGATAACAGGTATATCTAGCTACTTCTACTTACACTTTAGGTCACACTACACTGGCATACACATGCATATATATACATACACACATCTAGGTTTTTCTTCTTTTTCTTAATAGCTCTTGTTCCTTTTATTTTCTCTATTGTCCATGGGGAAGTGGAAAAGAATCTTTCCTCCGTAAGCCATGCATGTCGTATGAGGCGACTAAGATGCCGGGAGCAATGGGCTAGTAACCCCTTCTCCTGTACAAATCTACTAAAAACGAGAAGAAGAAAAACTTTATAAAATTGGGTTGTCTGAATGTGCGTGGATGTAGTGCGGATGATAAGAAAGGGATGATTGCCGATGTTATGAATGAAAAGAAGTTGGATGTCCTGGCCCTGCGAAACAAAGCTGAAGGGGTAGGCGAGTTTCAGTGGGGAGAAATAAATGGGATTAAGTCAGGAGTATCTGAGAGAGTTAGAGCTAAGGAAGGGGTAGCAATAATGTTGAAGGATCAGTTATGGAAGGAAAAGAGGGAATATAAATGTGTAAATTCAAGAATTATGTTCATTAAAATAAGGGTCGGATGCGAAAAGTGGGTCATAATAAGCGTGTATGCACCTGGAGAAGAGAGGAGTGTAGAGGAGAGAGAGAGATTTTGGGAGATGTTAAGCGAATGTATAGGAACTTTTGAACCAAATGAGAGAGTAATTGTGGTAGGGGACCTAAATGCTAAAGTGGGAGAAACATGCAGAGAGGGTGTAGTAGGTAAGTTTGGGGTGCCAGGTGTAAATGATAATGGGAGCCCTTTGATTGAACTTTGTATAGAAAGGGGTTTAGTTATAGGTAATACATATTTTAAGAAAAAGAGGATAAATAAGTATACAAGATATGATGTAGGGCGTAATGACAGTAGTTTGTTGGACTATGTATTGATAGATAAAAGACTGTTGAGTAGACTTCAGGATGTACATGTTTATAGAGGGGCTACAGATATATCAGATCACTTTTTAGTTATAGCTACAGTGGAGTAAAAGGTAGATGGGATACAAGGAAAATAGAATCAGTAAGTAAAAGAGAGGTGAAGGTTTATAAACTAAAAGAGGAGGCAGTTAGGGTAAGATATAAACAACTATTGGAGGATAGATGGGCTAGTGAGAGTGTAGGCAATGGGGTCGAAAATGTATGGGGTAGATTTAAAAATGTAGTGTTAGAGTGTTCAGCAGAAGTTTGTGGTTACAGGCGAGTGGGTGCGGAGGGAAGAGGAGCGATTGGTGGAATGATGATGTAAAGAGAGTAGTAAGGAGAAAAAGTTAGCATATGAGAGGTTTTTACAAAGTAGAAGTGATGCAAGGAGGGAAGAGTATATGGAGAGAAAAAGAGAGGTTAAAAGAGTGGTGAAGCAATGTAAAAAGAGAGCAGATGAGAGAGTGGGTGAGATGTTATCAGCAAATTTTGTTGAAAATAAGAAAAGTTTTGGAATGAGATTAATAAGTTGAGGAAGCCTAGAGAACAAATGGATTTGACAGTTAAAAATAGGGGAGGAGAGTTATTAAATGGAGAGTTAGAGGTATCGGGAAGATGGAGAGAATATTTTGAGGATTTGTTAAATGTTGATGAAGACAGGAAGCTGTGATTTCGTGTGTAGGGCAAGGAGGAATAACATCTTGTAGGAGTGTGGAAGAGCCAGTTGTGGGTGTAGGGAAGTCTCGTGAGGCAGTGGGTAGAATGAAAGGGGGTAAGGCAGCGGGATTGATGGGATAAAGATAGAAATGTTAAAAGCAGGTGGGGATATAATTTGGAGTGGTTGGTGCTATTATTTAATAAATGTATGGAAGAGGGTAAGGTACCTAGGATTGGCAGAGAGCGTGTATTGTTCCTTTGTATAAAGGCAAAGGGACAAAAGAGAGTGCAAAAAATTATAGGGGAATAAGTCTGTTGAGTGTACCTGGTAAAGTGTATGGTAGAGTTATTATTGAAAGAATTAAGAGTAAAACAGAAAGCAGGATAGCAGATGAACAAGGGGCTTTAGGAAAGGTAGGGGGTGTGTAGACCAAGTGTTTACAGTGAAACATATAGGTGAACAGTATTTGGATAAGGGTAAAGATGTTTTTGTGGCATTTATGGATTTGGAAAAGGCGTATGATAGGGTAGATAGGGGGCAATGTGGCAGATGTTGCAGGTGTATGGAATAGGAGGAAGGTTACTGAAAGCAGTGAAGAGTTTTTATGAGGATAGTGAGGCTCAGGTTAGAGTGTGTAGGAGGGAAGGGACTATTTCCCAGTAAAAGTGGGCCTTAGACAAGGATGTGTGATGTCACCGTGGTTGTTCAATATATTTATAGATGGGGTTGTAAGAGAAGTGAATGCGAGGGTCTTGGCAAGAGGTGTTGGGCTAAAAGATAAAGAAGCAAATACAAAGTGGGAGTTGTCACAGTTGCTTTTTGCTGATGACACTGTGCTTTTGGGAGATTCTGAAGAGAAGCTGCAGAGGTTGGTGGATGAATTTGGTAGGGTGTGTAAAAGAAGAAAATTGAAAGTGAATATAGGAAAGAGTAAGGTGATGAGGATAACAAAAAGAATAGGTGACGAAAGATTGGATATCAGATTGGAGGGAGAGAGTATGGAGGAGGTGAATGTATTCAGATATTTGGGAGTGGACATGTCGGCGGATGGGTCTATGAAGGATGAGGTGAATCATAGAATTGATGAGGGGAAAAGGGTGAGTGGAGCACTCGGAGTCTGTGGAGACAAAGAACCTTGTCCATGGAAGTAAAGAGGGAATGTATGAGAGCATAGTTATACCAACGCTCTTATATGGGTGTGAAGCATGGGTGATGAATGTTGCAACGAGGAGAAGGCTGGAGGCAGTGGAGATGTCATGTCTGAGGTCAATGTGTGGTGTGAATATAATGCAGAGAATTCGGAGTTTGGAAATTAGGAGGAGGTGCGATTACCAAAACGATTGTCCAGAGAGCTGAGGAGGGGTTGTTGAGGTGGTTTGGACATGTAGAGAGAATGGAACGAGACAGAGTGACTTCGAGAGTGTATAAATCTGTAGTGGAGGGAAGCGGGTAGGGTCGGCCTAGGAAAGGTTGGAGGGAGGGGCAAGGAAGTTTGTGTGCGAGGGGCTTGGATTTCCAGCAAGCATGTGTGAGCGATTTGATAGGAGGAATGGAGGCATATGGTTTTAATACTTGACGTGCTGTTGGAGTGTGAGCAAAGTAACATTTATGAAGGGATTCAGGGAAACCTGCAGGCGGACTTGAGTTCTGGAGATGGGAAGTACAGTGCCGGCACCTGAAGGAGGGTGTAA
>WNWK01019367.1:0-37971 GCA_009830355.1 Cherax destructor
TCTTGCTAACAAAGAATCACTAATTAATAATCTTGAAGTTAATGAAGAGCTTGAGGAAAGCGATCACAAATCACTTAGTTTTAATATATCATGGAATTACCCAGGTAACTGCAATCAAGTCCCTGTTCCAGACTTTCGTGTAGCCGACTTCATGGGGCTGAGAAATTACCTAGGTGGGCTAAATTGGGATGACCTGACTATGGGTCAGGTAGGTGGTTTTGGTTGCCAATATGACGTTTTCCAGAGCGTAGTTCTAGCTGCCCAGACAACTTTTGTTCCGAGTAGGGAAATTAGATCTAACAAAAATGATCCTAAATGGATGAACAATAGATTAAAACATCTCATTGGTCAAAAGAGAGGCATATATAGGCGTATCAAAAGAGGGGATGGACAGATAATAAATCAATATTTTCAATTAAAGAGAGAAATAAAAAAAAGAATAAGAAAAGCAAAAACGGATTATGAGGCTAAGGTCGCAAGGGATTCGAAGACTAACCCAAAAGGGTTCTTTCAGGTATACAGAAGTAAGATTAGGGACAAGATAGGCCCACTTAAGAGTAACTCAGGACAGATCACGGACAGTGACAAGGATATGTGTGAAATTTTCAATACTTACTTCCTCTCAGTTTTTACTCAGGGAGATACTAGCGGAATTCCAGAAATAATAAATTATGTAGAACAGGAAGATAATAGACTTTGCTCGATTGGGGTAACTAGTGACATGGTCCTCAGACAAATAGAGAAATTAAAACCTAACAAATCCCCAGGCCCTGATGAACTGTTTGCAAGAGTTTTAAAGGAATGTAAAGAGGAACTTAGCAAACCTTTGGCAAATCTTTTCAATATATCACTACAAACTGGCATAGTGCCAGACAAGTGGAAAAGGGCAAATCTAATACCTATTTACAAGGCAGGTGACAGGTCCTTAGCTTCGAACTATAGACCAATAAGTCTTACCTCCATAGTTGGTAAATTTATGGAATCAATAATTGCTGAGGCAATTCTTAGCCATCTTGAACAGCATAAATTGATTAATGAATCTCAACACGGTTTTACTAAGGGGCGTTCCTGTCTTACGAATTTACTAACTTTTTTCACTAAGGTGTTTGATGAGGTAGATCATGGTAATGAATATGATATTGTGTATATGGACTTCAGTAAGGCTTTCGATAAAGTTACACATCAGAGGCTACTGGGGAAACTTAAGGCACACGGAATAGGAGGAGAAATTTTTTCCCGGGTAGAGGCATGGTTGACAAATAGGCGGCAGAGAGTTTGCATAAATGGAGAGAAATCAGAATGGGGGCGCGTCTCAAGCGGTGTTCCACAGGGGTCAGTTTTGGGTCCCCTGTTGTTTACAATTTACATAAACGACATAGATGAGGGAATAAATAGTAACATAAGTAAATTTGCTGATGACACCAAAATAGGCCGTCCAATTCATTCAAATGAGGACATTAGAGCACTCCAGGATGATTTGAATAGACTGATGCAGTGGTCGGAGAAGTGGCAGATGCAGTTTAATGTAAACAAATGCAAAGTTCTAAATGTTGGGTAGGACAATAACCATGCCACATATAAGCTGAATAATGTAGATCTTATTACTTGTGATTGCGAGAAGGATTTAGGAGTTCTGGTTAGTAGTAATCTGAAGCCAAGACAACAGTGCATAAGTGTTCGCAATAAAGCTAACAGAATCCTTGGCTTCATATCAAGAAGTATAAATAATAGAAATCCTCAGGTTGTTCTTCAACTCTATATATCTTTGGTTAGGCCTCATTTAGATTATGCTGCACAGTTCTGGTCACCGTGTGTGTGTCAGTGTGTGTACTCACCTAATTGTGGTTGCAGGGGTCGAGTGTGTGTGTGTGTGTGTGTGTGTGTGTGTCAGTGTGTGTGAGTGTGTGTGTGTGTGTGTGTGTGTGTGTGTGTGTGTGTGTGTGCGCGTGTGTACTCACCTATTTGTACTCACCTATTTGTGGTTGCAGGGGTCGAGTCATAGCTCCTGGCCCCGCCTCTTCACTGATTGCTACTAGGTCCTCTCTCTCCCTGCTCCATGAGCTTTATCAAACCTAGTCTTAAAACTATGTATGGTTCCTGCCTCCACTATGTCGCTTTCCAAGCTATTCCACTTCCTGACAACTCTATGACTGAAGAAATACTTCCTAACATCCCTTTGACTCATAGGAGTCTTCAACTTCCAATTGTGACCCCTTGTTTCTGTGTCCCCTCTCTGGAACATCTTGTCTCTGTCCACCTTATCTATTCCTCGCAGTATTTTATATGTCGTTATCATGTCTCCCCTAACCCTCCTGTCCTCTAGTGTCGTCAGGCCGATTTCCCTTAACCTTTCTTCGTAGGACAATCCCCTTAGCTCTGGGACTAGTCTTGTTGCAAACCTTTGCACTTTCTCTAATTTCTTGACGTGCTTGACCAGGTGTGGGTTCCAAACTGGTGCTGCATACTCCAGTATGGGCCTGACGTATATGGTATACAGAGTCTTGAATGATTCCTTGGTGAGGTATTGGAACGCTATTCTTAGGTTTGCCAGCCGCCCGTATGCTGCAGCAGTTATCTGATTGATGTGTGCCTCAGGAGATGTGCTCGGTATTATACTCACCCCAAGATCTTTTTCTTTGAGTGAGGTTTGCAGTCTTTGGCCACCTAGACTATACTCTGTCTGCGGTCTTCTTTGCCCTTCCCCGATATTCATGACTTTACATTTGGCAGGGTTAAATTCAAGGAGCCAGTTACTGGACCAGGCTTGCAGCCTGTCCAGGTCTCTTTGTATTCCTGCCTGATCCTCGACTGATTTGATTCTTCTCATTAACTTCACATCATCTGCAAACAGGGACACTTCTGAGTCTATCCCTTCCGTTATGTCATTCACATATACCAAAAACAGTACAGGTCCTAGGACTGACCCTTGTGGAACTCCACTCGTCACAGGTGCCCACTCTGACATCTCGTCACGTACCATGACTCGTTGTTGCCTCCCTGCCATGTTAGGTTAACCTAAGGTTTGTGCCCGGGGTTGAGGGTCATCAAGATAGCAGAGCTGTGTGACCATTCAAGGTTTGACAACGAGTGTTAAGGGCCGGTGCTGATGCAGGAGTGTGTTAGTTACTGATTGTCAAAGGCACATGTCGAAAGACACTTGGCGTGTTTGGATGTAGGTATGTGAGTGTGTCTGTGTGTGTTTAATATATATGTCGTGCCGAATAGGTAAAGTTGGTCAATTAGCAAGAACTCATTTTAAATTAAGTCCTTTTTAAAATTTTCTCTTATACGTTGAAAGATTTTTTCCATTTTCGCTTGTCTTATATGACAAGAAGAGCGTTGCTATTTAAGCCAAAATAGCAAGTTTTACCTATTCGGCATGATATATATATATATATATATATATTTTTTTTTTTTTTTTTTTTATTAACACATCGGCCGATTCCCACCAAGGCAGGGTGGCCCGAAAAAGAAAAACTTTCATCATCATTCACTCCATCACTGTCTTGCCAGAAGGGTGCTTTACACTACAGTTATAAAACTGCAACATTAACACCCCTCCTTTAGAGTGCCGGCACTGTACTTCCCATCTCCAGAACTCAAGTCCGGCCTGCCGGTTTCCCTGAATCCCTTCATAAATGTTACTTTGCTCACACTCCAACAGCACGTCAAGTATTAAAAACCATATGCCTCCATTCACTCCTATCAAATACGCTCACACATGCTTGCTGGAAGTCCAAGCCCCTCGCACACAAAACTTCCTTTACCCCCTCCCTCCAACCTTTCCTAGGCCGACCCCTACCCTGCCTTCCCTCCACTACAGATTTATACACTCTCGAAGTCACTCTGTCTCGTTCCATTCTCTCTACATGTCCAAACCACCTCAACAACCCCTCCTCAGCTCTCTGGACAATCTTTTGGTAATCCGCACCTCCTCCTAATTTCCAAACTCCGAATTCTCTGCATTATATTCACACCACACATTGACCTCAGACATGACATCTCCACTGCCTCCAGCCTTCTCCTCGTTGCAACATTCATCACCCATGCTTCACACCCATATAAGAGCGTTGGTATAACTATACTCTCATACATTCCCTCTTTACTTCCATGGACAAGGTTCTTTGTCTCCACAGACTCCGAAGTGCTCCACTCACCCTTTTCCCCTCATCAATTCTATGATTCACCTCATCCTTCATAGACCCATCCGCCGACATGTCCACTCCCAAATATCTGAATACATTCACCTCCTCCATACTCTCTCCCTCCAATCTGATATCCAATCTTTCGTCACCTATTCTTTTTGTTATCCTCATCACCTTACTCTTTCCTATATTCACTTTCAATTTTCTTCTTTTACACACCCTACCAAATTCATCCACCAACCTCTGCAGCTTCTCTTCAGAATCTCCCAAAAGCACAGTGTCATCAGCAAAAAGCAACTGTGACAACTCCCACTTTGTATTTGCTTCTTTATCTTTTAGCCCAACACCTCTTGCCAAGACCCTCGCATTCACTTCTCTTACAACCCCATCTATAAATAGATTGAACAACCACGGTGACATCACACATCCTTGTCTAAGGCCCACTTTTACTGGGAAATAGCCCCCTTCTCTCCTACACACTCTAACCTGAGCCTCACTATCCTCATAAAAACTCTTCACTGCTTTCAGTAACCTTCCTCCTATTCCATACACCTGCAACATCTGCCACATTGCCCCCCTATCTACCCTATCATACGCCTTTTCCAAATCCATAAATGCCACAAAAACATCTTTACCCTTATCCAAATACTGTTCACCTATATGTTTCACTGTAAACACTTGGTCTACACACCCCTACCTTTCCTAAAGCCCCCTTGTTCATCTGCTATCCTGCTTTCTGTTTTACTCTTAATTCTTTCAATAATAACTCTACCATACACTTTACCAGGTACACTCAACAGACTTATTCCCCTATAATTTTTGCACTCTCTTTTGTCCCCTTTGCCTTTATACAAAGGAACAATACACGCTCTCTGCCAATCCCTAGGTACCTTACCCTCTTCCATACATTTATTAAATAATAGCACCAACCACTCCAAAATTATATCCCCACCTGCTTTTAACATTTCTATCTTTATCCCATCAATCCCAGCTGCCTTACCCCCTTTCATTCTACCCACTGCCTCACGAACTTCCCTACACCCACAACTGGCTCTTCCACACTCCTACAAGATGTTATTCTTCCTTGCCCTACACACGAAATCACAGCTTCCCTGTCTTCATCAACATTTAACAAATCCTCAAAATATTCTCTCCATCTTCCCGATACCTCTAACTCTCCATTTAATAACTCTCCTCTCCTATTTTTAACTGTCAAATCCATTTGTTCTCTAGGCTTCCTCAACTTATTAATCTCATTCCAAAACTTTTTCTTATTTTCAACAAAATTTGCTGATAACATCTCACCCACTCTCTCATCTGCTCTCTTTTTTCATTGCTTCACCACTCTTTTAACCTCTCTTTTCTCTCCATATACTCTTCCCTCCTTGCATCACTTCTACTTTGTAAAAACCTCTCATATGCTAACTTTTTCTCCTTACTACTCTCTTTACATCATCATTCCACCAATCGCTCCTCTTCCCTCCGCACCCACTCGCCTGTAACCACAAACTTCTGCTGAACACTCTAACACTACATTTTTAAATCTACCCCATACATTTTCGACCCCATTGCCTACACTCTCACTAGCCCATCTATCCTCCAATAGTTGTTTATATCTTACCCTAACTGCCTCCTCTTTTAGTTTATAAACCTTCACCTCTCTTTTACTTACTGATTCTATTTTCCTTGTATCCCATCTACCTTTTACTCCCACTGTAGCTATAACTAAAAAGTGATCTGATATATCTGTAGCCCCTCTATAAACATGTACATCCTGAAGTCTACTCAACAGTCTTTTATCTACCAATACATAGTCCAACAAACTACTGTCATTACGCCCTACATCATATCTTGTATACTTATTTATCCTCTTTTTCTTAAAATATGTATTACCTATAACTAAACCCCTTTCTATACAAAGTTCAATCAAAGGGCTCCCATTATCATTTACACCTGGCACCCCAAACTTACCTACTACACCCTCTCTGCATGTTTCTCCCACTTTAGCATTTAGGTCCCCTACCACAATTACTCTCTCATTTGGTTCAAAAGTTCCTATACATTCGCTTAACATCTCCCAAAATCTCTCTCTCTCCTCTACACTCCTCTCTTCTCCAGGTGCATACACGCTTATTATGACCCACTTTTCGCATCCGACCCTTATTTTAATCCACATAATCCTTGAATTTACACATTTATATTCCCTCTTTTCCTTCCATAACTGATCCTTCAACATTATTGCTACCCCTTCCTTAGCTCTAACTCTCTCAGATACTCCTGACTTAATCCCATTTATTTCTTCCCACTGAAACTCGCCTACCCCTTCAGCTTTGTTTCGCTTAGGGCCAGGACATCCAACTTCTTTTCATTCATAACATCGGCAATCATCTCTTTCTTATCATCCGCACTACATCCACGCACATTCAGACAACCCAATTTTATAAAGTTTTTCTTCTTCTCGTTTTTAGTAGATTTGTACAGGAGAAGGGGTTACTAGCCCATTGCTCCCGGCATCTTAGTCGCCTCATACGACACGCATGGCTTACGGAGGAAAGATTCTTTTCCACTTCCCCATGGACAATAGAGAAAATAAAAAGAACAAGAGCTATTAAGAAAAAGAAGAAAAACCTAGATGTGTGTATGTATATATATGCATGTATATGCCAGTGTAGTGTGACCTAAAGTGTAAGTAGAAGTAGCTAGATATACCTGTTATCCAGCGTGTTTATGAGACAGAAAAAAGACACCAGCAATCCTACCAATTAGCAAGAACTCATCTAAAATTAAGTCTTTTCTAAAATTTTCTCTTATACGTTTAAAGATATCTTTTTTTTTTATTTATGGTAATGTAAAAATTAATAATTTTGTACCAGAAGAACCTTAGAAAACTTACCTAACCTTATTATAATAAGCGCAATTTAATTTAGCCTAACCCATCTAAATATATTTTAGATACATTAACATTAATTTAATAATAAACAAATACAATGAAATATTTTTTTTTCGTTAGGTTCAGAATGATTTTGGCGAAATTATTGCATACACAAATTTTCACTTGTCTTATATGGCAAGGTGAGTGTTGCTATTTAAGCCAAAATTGCAAGTTTTACCTAATCGGCACGACATACATACACACACACACACACACACACGTGTGTGTGTGTGTGTGTGTGTGTATGTATATATATATATATATATATATATATATATATATATATATATATATATATATATATATATATATTGTGACCATGAGCGAGTGGTATTGAATCAATAACAACACTGCGACTAGCCGAGGATTCGAACCCATGTAGTTTTGGCCCTGCCTCATGGTGAGCGAAAATCACATGACGCCTTAAGGTTCTTGTAGAATTGTGTGGTTCAGTGGGTTAAGGCGTCATATGATATTCGCTCAACACGAGGCAGGGCCAAAACTACATGGGTTCGAATCCTCGGCTAGTCGCATGTTGTTATTGATATATATATATATATATATATATATATATATATATATATATATATATATATATATATATATATATATATATATATATATATATATGTGTGTGTGTGTGTGTGTGTGTGTGTGTGTGTGTGTGTGTGTGTGTGTGTGTGTGTTACACATGTCCTGCTGGTCTCCTACACTGCTATTAGACACTGCCTCACTGGGCACCTCTCCCATGAACTGGTCACCATCCCCAGCGTCTCACATGCTGCACTCCTCAATTTCTAGTATAAAGAACAAGTTCAAAGTAGCAGTATATGTTATTCCTGGACAAGCATTTCTACGGATCAAACATTTTCCTTCTCGATAGAATTTTCATTAAAAATATGGATTGCTTGAAGCTTTTCCCTATGATGTCCCAGCCGCATTATCCTCCTGAGTCTCACTATGAGTGTGTAAGCGATATATATATATATATATATATATATATATATATATATATATATATATATATATATATATATATATATATATATATATATATATATATATATATATATATATATATAATTAGAGAAATTGATTGAGTTTGTTTTGTTTAAATACTAGATTGTACAAATTACAGTATGATGATATTACATTGTTCAATTTACAATATGATGATATTACATTGTAGTAAGTGTTTAGTAGGATGGTAATATAATAGTAAAAATTGAAATTATCTTATGGGAAATAACATTGAGCATTTGTGAAAGTAATTTACAGTATGAGTATATAGGTTTGGGTGAGTAGGTGGTTATAATAATAGCATAATAGTAAAAATTGAAATTATTTTATAGGAAAATAACATTGAGCATTTTTTAAAGTAATTTACAATATGAGTATTTAGTTTAGGGTGAGTAGGTGGTTTTTGAGTTGAGTCTTATAATGATTTTCAGACAAGGTTATTTTAGTATTTACTGGTAATGAATTCCAGATTCTGGGGCCCTTTATGTGCATAGAATTTTTACATAGGTTGATATGGAATCGGGGTATATCAAAAAGCGATCTGTGTCTTGTGTTGTGGTTATGGGTCCTATTAAAGTTGGTGAGGAGAATTTGTTAACCAGTGTAATTTAATAATAAACAAAGACAATGAAATATTTTTTTTTCGTTAGGTTCAGAATTATTTTTTGCGAAATAATTGCATAAACAAATTTTCGCTTGCCTTATTCGGCAAGATGAGCATTGCTATTTAAGCCAAAATCGCGTTTTACCTATTCGGCACGACACACACACAGAGCAGGGAGAGTGAGGACCTAGTATATATATATATATATATATATATATATATATATATATATATATATATATATATATATATATATATATATATATATATGTACTCACCTAATTGTGGTTGCAGGGGTCGAGACTTAGCTCATGGCCCCGCCTCTTCACTGACCGCTACTAGGTCCTCACTCTCCCTGCTCTGTGTGTGTGTGTCGTGCGGAATAGGTAAAACGTGATTTTGGCTTAAATAGCAATGCTCTTCTTGCCGAATAAGGCAAGCGAAAATTTGTTTATGCAATTATTTCGCAAAAAATAATTCTGAACCTAACGAAAAAAAAATATTTCATTGTCTTTGTTTATTATTAATTACACTGGTTAACAATTTTTGAAAAGTTGTAAAGTTGTATGCTTCTTAAATGGGATTAGTATTTTCATGTCCTGAATCAGACCCATTGCTGTTGGTAACACTCTTCGCCGTCTCGTTGCCAAAGCAGCAGTAAGAAACATTCACCTAGAAGCTGCCAGTTTACTCCAGCCACACCAACTGGGCTTTGGGGCCTCTCAAGGCAGTGAAGCCGCAGCTCATGCGGCAAGGGCCTACATCAGGGACCTACCAGAAGACAAGGCCGTAGTCAAACTTGATTTTAGAAATGCCTTTAATATGGTGAAGAGAGATGTGGTCTTGCCGGCCATTTGGGATCGGCTCCTCAGTCTTTTTCCCTTCATTTCAGCTGGCTACAGCAAACCTTCAATTCTTTTGTTTGGAGAACATGAAATTCCTTCATAAGAGGGTGTTCAGCAGGGTGATCTACTCGCTCCACTTCTCTTCTGCTTACGCATGCTGTATAACCCCTGTGATTTAGCGCTTCTATTTGATATAATAATAATAATAATAATTCTGCTTACGCAGCGAGCTCAACATCTGGTACCTGGAGGATAGGTGAGTACAAATAGAGAGCGTGTCTGTCTCGCGCCCAGCAGACGGAGGATCAAACCTCCACAAAGTATTGCGCTGAATAACCCAAATAGGTTTAGCGCTTAACATGAATTATATATTATTATCTGGTACCTGGATGATGGCACTCTGGCAGGTACTGAGGAGTCCCTGTTAGAGGACCTACAACTGGTGAAGACACAGGGAGAAGACTTGGGACTCATCCTCAATCCCTCCAAGTGTGAAATCATCACAATGAACCAGGAAATAATCAATGCTGTGCGAACAATCCTCCCGGAAGTCTCTACTACCACCAGGCCATCGACACGGTCCTCAAGGACAAATTGAATGACCTGAAGAGAATGGAGGAGAGAATAAGGGCTCTTGATGCCCTGTATCTCCTCACAAGGCGTCTTACTATGAGGTGTGCATCCTCTTTTGACAACCCAACACTCAACGAATATGACGCACACCTGAGATCAACCTTTAATAAGGAACTGAATCTGTCACTAGAGGATCGGCAATGGGCTCAGTCAACCCTCTCAGTGTGACTGGGAGGTATAAGGGTTCGCAAGGCAACGCAGGTAGCTTTACCTGCTTTTTTGTTTTCGTGTTTGGCTTCCAGTGGATTAGTCAAGAAGATCGTCCCCGAAAGCTTGAGAGAAGCGGTAGGAGCTCAAGACCCCAGGTTCACTGAAGCAGCAATGCGGTGGGACACCCTTGCAGACTCCTCCAGTAGACTAACTCCTCCAAAAGAGCACAAACAGTCCCACTGGGACAAACCAATCACGGAAAAAATCGCCAACACAATGCTCACCAATGCATCAGGAAAGAACAAAGCTCGTCTCCTATTGGTGAAGGCACCACACTCAGGAGATTTCCTTCTAGCTGTTCCCAGTTCCTCCCTGGGCACTCGACTCGACCCACGGGCCATTCGGATTGGTGTTCCTCTTCACCTTGCCACCCCATCCTCACCGAACATAGGTGTATTTGCGGCAGGGCGACGGCTAATCAATTCGGACTTCATGGTCTCGTGTGTCACACATCAGAAGGGAGGTATGCCAGACATGAGGAGGTCAACGACATCATAAAGAGAAGCCTCTCCATAGCCCGTTGCCCAGCCCAACGGGAACCCCAAGTGCAGAGGTCTGACGGAAATCAAAAGCGTTCTGATGGAGCCACCATGCTACCCTGGAAGGATGGAAGGCAGATTGCTTGGGACTACACCTGTGCTGCCACATTGGCAAACACCTACTTGCCACACTCCATAGCTGAAGGGGGTAGAGCTGCAAGCCACAGGGAGACTCAGAAGACCCGCAAATATGAAGACCTTCCCCCTTGCTATAACTTCATCCCAATAGGGTCGGAGACCCTTGGAGCATGGGACAAGTGTGCTCTAAAGTTCCTCAAAGAGCTGGGTGGAAAACTCATCATAGAAACCAAGGACCACAGGGCGGCCAGCTTCCTCTTTCAGAGACTCAGTGTTGAGATCCAGAGGAAAAATGCCTGCAGCATTCTGGGCACGCAGCCCACTGCCAGGGAGTTGGACGAAGTATTCGAGATGTAGCTCTGAGTTGTTATCTATGTTGTTTTACTCCATATTGTATTTTTGTCAATGTATTTTGTCTTTAAATAAAGCATATATATATCAAATATAGGGGGTGGTAGAAGAAAATTTTCAAACAGCTTCAGGGAGAACCTCGAGTTTTCCCTGAAGCAAGTTTAGTCTTTTCTCTGAGGATGAAAGTCCCCAGGACAGTTCCAGAGGTGGTACCAAGGCAGGGTGGCCCGAAAAAGAAAAACTTTCGTCATCATTCATTCCATCACTGTCTTGCCAGAGGGGTGCTTTACACTACATTTATAAACCTGCAACATTAACACCCCTCCTTCAGAGTGCAGACACTGTACTTCCCATCTCCAGGACTCAAGTCCGGCCGGTTTCCCAGAATCCCTTCAAAAATGTTACTTTGCTCACACTCCAACAGCACGTCAAGTATTAAAAACCATTTGTCTCCATTCACTCCTATCAAATACGCACACGCATGCTTGCTGGAAATCCAAGCCCCTCGCACACAAAACCTCTTTTACCCCCTCCCTCCAACCTTTCCTAGGCCGACCCCTACCCTGCCTTCCCTCCACTACAGATTTATACACTCTCGAGGTCATTCTGTTTCGTTCCATTCTCTCTACATGTCCGAACCACCTCAACAACCCCTCCTCAGCTCTCTGGATAATAGTTTTGATAATCCCGCACCTCCTCCTAATTTCCAAACTCCGAATTCTCTGCATTATATTCACACCACACATTGACCTCAGACATGACATCTCCACTGTCTCCAGCCTTCGCCTCGTTGCGACATTCATCTCCCATGTTTCACACCCATATAAGAGTGTTGGTATAACTATACTCTCATACATTCCCCTCTTAACTTCCATGGACAAAGTTCTTTTTCTCCACAGACTCCGAAGTGCACCACTCACCCTTTTTCCCTCATCAATTCTATGATTCACCTCATCCTTCATAGACCCATCTGCTGACATGTCCACTCCCAAATATCTGAATACATTCACCTCCTCCATACTCTCTCCCTCCAATCTGATATCCAATCTTTCGTCACCTAATCTTTTTGTTATCCTCATCACCTTACTCTTTCCTATATTCACTTTCAATTTTCTTTTTTTACATACCTTACCAAATTCATCCACCAACCTCTGCAACTTCTCTTCAGAATCTCCCAAAAGCACAGTGTCATCAGCAAAAAGCACTCTCGAAGTCATTCTATTTTGCTCCATCCTTTCTATATGTCCAAACCATCTCAACAACCCCTCCTCAGGTCTCTGGATAATAGTTTTGGTAATCCCACTCCTTCTCCTAATCTCCAAACTACGGATTCTCTGTATTATATTCACACCACACATTGCCCTCAGACACGACATCTCCACTGCCTCCAGCCTTCTCCTTGTTGCATCATTCACAACCCATGTCTCACACCCATATAAGAGTGTTGGTATAACTATACTCTCATACATTCCCCTCTTTGCTTTCATGGATAAACTTCATATATATATATATATATATATATATATATATATATATATATATATATATATATATATATATATATATATATATATATATATATATATATATATATTATTCAGATATAAGTGTAATGAACTCACGTCGATGTTAATTATTAACTCACATGAAGACAAAAACGCAAGATAAAGTTTTCATACCTCAACCGCCAAACGGAGTCTTCTTCAGCAGATGCAAAATGTGAGATAGGAACTTGCAGATACATAAGTACGATAAGGCACCTAAATTACTGGGAACGGTAGAAGTCCCTTGATTTGTATTTCCTGGAATCCAGGCGAGAGAAATACATGATACCTTTACCTTTATACCTTTGAAGAGTTTCGAGAGTTTATCTACTCTCTGAGCCCGGCCATGGGCCAGGCTCGTCTGGTGCTTGCCTGGTCAACCAGGCTGTTGCTGCTGGAGGCCCGTTGACCCACATATCCGCCACAGCCTGGTTGATCTGGCACCTGGTGAAGATACTTGTCCAGTTTCCTCTTGAAGGCTTCTACACTGGTTCCAGCCGTGTTTCGGATATCTTCTGGTAAGATGTTGAATAGTCTGGGACCCCGGATGTTAATACAGTGCTCCCGTATTGTCCCCACCGCACCCCTGCTCCTCACTGGGTTTATTTTACACTTCCTCCCATATCTCTCACTCAGTATGTTGTTATGGCAGTGTGCAGATTTGGGACCAGGCCCTCAAGTACTTTCCAGGTATATATTATCATGTATCTCTCTCTCCTCCGCTCCAATGAGTACATGTTCAAGACTTGAAGGCGTTCCCAATAATTTAGATGTTTCAATGGCTCAATGTGAGCCGTAAACGATCTCTGAATTTGTTCCAGCTCTGTTATTTATCCTGCCCTGAACGGGGCCGTCAGCACTGAGCAGTATTCTAAGTGGGGGAGCACTAGCGATTTGAAGAGTGTCATCATCGGCATTATTTCCCTTGTTTTGAAAGTTCTCAATACCCACCCCGTCATCTTCCTGGCTATTGAGATATTTGTCTTGTTATGATCTTTAAAAGACAGATCAGCAGACATAATATACATTTGGAAAATCCTAGAGGGATTAGTACCAAACTTGCAAACGAAAATCACTCCCTATGAAAGAAAAAGACTCAGCAGGAGATGCAACATTTCCCCTGTGAAAAGCAGGGGCGCCACTAGCACGATACGAAACAACACAATAAGTGTCAGGGGCCCAAGACTATTCAACTGCCTCCCAGAATATATAAGGGGAAATACCAATAGACCCCTGGCTGTCTTCAAGAAGGCGCTGGACAGGCATCTAAAGTCAGTACCTGACCAGCCGGTCTGTGGTTCGTACGTCAGTTTGCGTGCAGCCAGCAGTAACAGCCTAGCTGATCAGAACCTGATCCACCACGAGGCCTGGTCTTAGACCGAGCCACGGGGGTGTTGACCCCCCAAAATCCTTTCCATGTAATAGGGAGAGTCCCTCAGTTTAAGGCATCAACGTTCACGCACCTGCTTAGCCATCAACGTTCACCCACCTGCCTAGCCATCAACGTTCACCCACCTGCCTAGCCATCAACGTTCACCCACCTGCCTAGCCATCAACGTTCACCCACCTGCCTAGCCAACATCAACGTAGCATGAATACAGGATGCACAATGAACTAGCCACTATTATCCACAACATGGATATGGGATGCACAATGAACTAGCCACTACTATCCACAACATGGATACAGGATAGACAATGAACTAGCCACTACTATCCACAACATGGATACAGGATAGACAATGAACTAGCCATTTCCACGGCTAAAATATATAATTAAAAAATCATCTAATGTGTGTTTTTAATGCCTTTTTTTTTCTTGTGGTTGTGAAGTCGTTCAGGGATCTTGCTCTTATGTTATTACTGGTTTGAGGATGAACTAGAATTCTATGTTTTGTTAGATTATTGGGAGTCTAGATGCCTAGTAGGTTCTACTGAGACTTGAACCTCCACCACTGTGTGTGTTGCATCTACCTTACTGAGACTTGAACCTTCACCACTGTGTGTGTTGCTTCTACCTTACTGAGACTTGAACCTCCACCACAGTATGTGTTGCTTCTACCTTACTGAGACTTGAACCTCCACCACTGTGTGTGTTGCTTCTACCTTACTGAGACTTGAACCTCCACCACTGTGTGTGTTGCTTTTACCTTACTGAGACTTGAACCTCCACCACAGTATGTGTTGCTTCTACCTTACTGAGACTTGAACCTCCACCACTGTGTGTGTTGCATCTACCTTACTGAGACTTGAACCTCCACCACTGTGTGTGTTGCTTGTACCTTACTGAGACTTGAACCTCCACCACAGTATGTGTTGCTTCTACCTTACTGAGACTTGAACCTCCACCACTGTGTGTTGCTTCTACCTTACTGAGACTTGAACCTCCATTACTGTGTGTTGCTTCTACCTTACTGAGACTTGAACCTCCACCACTGTGTTGCATCTACCTTACTGAGACTTGAACCTCCACCACTGTGTTGCATCTACCTTACTGAGACTTGAACCTCCACCACTGTGTTGCATCTACCTTACTGAGACTTGAACCTCCACCACTGTGTGTTGCTTCTACCTTACTGAGACTTGAACCTCCACCACTGTGTGTTGCTTCTACCTTACTGAGACTTGAACCTCCACCACTATGTGTTGCTTCTACCTTACTGAGACTTGAACCTCCACCACTGTGTTGTATCTACCTTACTGAGACTTGAACCTCCACCACTGTGTGTTGCTTCTACCTTACTGAGACTTGAACCTCCACCACTGTGTGTTGCTTCTACCTTACTGTGACTTGAACCTCCACCACTGTGTGTTGCTTCTACCTTACCGAGACTTGAACCTCCACTACTGTATGTGTTGCATCTACCTTACTGAGACTTGAACCTCCACTACTGTATGTGTTGCATCTACCTTACTGAGACTTGAACCTCCACCACTGTGTGTTGCATCTACCTTACTGAGACTTGAACCTCCACCACTGTGTGTTGCATCTACCTTACTGAGACTTGAACCTCCACCACAGTATGTGTTGCATCTACCTTACTGAGACTTGAACCTCCACCACAGTATGTGTTGCATCTACCTTACTGAGACTTGAACCTCCACTACTGTGTGTTGCATCTACCTTACTGACACTTGAATCTCCACCACTGTGTGTTGCTTGTACCTTACTGAGACTTGAACCTCCACCACAGTATGTGTTGCATCTACCTTTACTGAGACTTGAACCTCCACTACTGTGTGTTGCATCTACCTTACTGACACTTGAATCTCCACCACTGTGTGTTGCTTGTACCTTACTGAGACTTGAACCTCCACTACAGTATGTGTTGCATCTACCTTACTGACACTTGAATCTCCACCACTGTGTGTGTTGCATCTACCTTACTGAGACTTGAACCTCCACCACTGTGTGTTGCTTGTACCTTACTGAGACTTGAACCTCCACCACTGTGTGTTGCTTGTACCTTACTGAGACTTGAACCTCCACCACTGTGTGTGTGTTGCATCTACCTTACTGAGACTTGAACCTCCACCACTGTGTGTGTGTTGCTTGTACCTTACTGAGACTTGAACCTCCACCACTGTGTGTTGCTTGTACCTTACTGAGACTTGAACCTCCACCACTGTGTGTTGCTTCTACCTTACTGAGACTTGAACCTCCACCACTGTGTGTGTTGCATCTACCTTACTGAGACTTGAACCTCCACCACTGTGTGTGTTGCATCTACCTTACTGAGACTTGAACCTCCACCACTGTGTGTGTTGCATCTACCTTACTGAGACTTGAACCTCCACCACTGTGTGTGTTGCATCTACCTTACTGAGACTTGAACCTCCACCACTGTGTGTGCCGAATAACCCACAGGGGTTCAGTGTTTCACATTAAAATAATAATCTTTGTGTTTACCACCTTGCACAGTCACACCTTAATGTTTGTTAGGGATCAGCTTTTCAGTCGGTGAAGCAATAAAGTCAGTGGAAGAAAACATTATTCTTCACCACTCGACACCTGTCTTCAAATTACATCACGAAATATAAAAAAATGATAGCCAAAAATAAATTATATATTTTTTTTCCTTGAAACCTGTATTAGATGTTTTTTTTTTTTTACAGGAATATGTTGAGGTGGTGCTGGGAGAGAGAGTGGGGTGATTAATGGGGTTTTAAATCTATCTTGTTCCTCATCCTCATATCTGACATAGACAGAGATGTAAGCCACAGTACCGTGTTCTGTTCGGATGACATCCTAATCTGCATGACAATGTCATCAATCGAAGACATTGCGAATCTCCAAAATGGCATCAAGTAAATTTTTATGTTGGCCACATAAAACAATATGAAGTTCAATGAAGACAAATTTCAATTACTCCGCTATGAAAAACTCGAGGAAATTAAAACTGTATCGGAGTATAAAACAAGTTCCAAAGAAACAATAGAGCGCGAAACTAATGTGAAGGACCTGGGAGTGATAATGTCAGAGGATCTCACTTTCAAAGATCACAACAATGTATCTACTACATCTGCTAGAAAAATGATAGGATAGATAATGAGAACCTTCAAAACTAGAGACCGAAGCCCATCACGATTCTCTTTAAATCGTGTGTTCCCTCTAGGCTGGAATATTGTTGTGCAATAACGACTCCTTTCAAGGCAGGCGAAATTGCAGACCTTGAGAATATACAGAGAACTTTCATGGCATGTATAAGTATGATAAAACACCAAAATTACTGGGAACAGTTGAAGCCCCTTGGTTTGTGCTCCCTGGAACTCCAGCGAGAAAGATACATAATAATTTACACTTGGAAAATCCTAGAGGGACTAGTCTCAAATTTGCACACAGAAATCACTCACTACGAAAGCAAAAAAAAAAAAACTCGGCAGAAGATGCAACATCCCCTCAATGAAAAGCAGGGGAGCCATGAGTACGCTAAGAGACAACACAATAAGTGTCAAAAGCCCAAGACTGTTCAACTGCCTCCGAGCATACATAAGAGGGATTACTAATAGACCCCTGACTGTCTTCAAGGCGCTGGAGAGGCACCTAAAGTCAGTACCTGACCAGCCAGGCTGTGGTTCGTACGTCGGTTTCCGTGCGGCCAGCAGTAACAGCCTGGCTGATCAGGGCCTGATCCACCACAAGGCCTGATCACGGACCGGGCTGCGGGGGAGTTGATCCCCGAAACCCTCTTCAGGTATACTCCAGGTATCGACTACACTAAACTATTTTTTTTTATTCCTGTGCATAATATACAATGTGTGATTTACAAGTTATAAAATATTGTTAGGTACGAAGAAATCCACTAACATGCCATTTATGGCAGACTAATACTAATGTTTATACACTACTTAAAATTAAACATAGCATATTAACATAACGTGAAAACATTCAATGTTTTAATGGTTGTGAGAATTAAAAATATTAAGAATGAGATTATATTGTTTTGAGAATATGGATAATATATAGTTTCCACATATTTAGGTGATGTTGGGGGAGAATGTAGGGAGAGACGGTGGTTTTTTTTAACATTAGTGGGTCATTAAGACTTCACTAACTTTTCAACACCGGATAAGAAAACATTAATCCCTGAAAGAGGGAGTAAAGCTAACTCTCAGTACACATACGCTAACACACACGCACGGAGGGCCGGGTTCAATTCCCGGTGGGGCAGAAACATTCAAGTTTTCACATACACACCTCATACAACAGGCCTAGTGTCTAATTGACATGTGCCTAGGACAAAATGGTAACTAACACACAGAGAAACACACACCTCACGGTGTATGTATCCTGTGAGAGGTGGAGCTGCTGAGGTGGGAGTGCCCACGCCTTGCCCCGGGCATCCCAGCTATGATGTCATCACCATCTTGCCCAAGCTGATACTCCGTGCCTCCAGTTATGATATTCCGTGCCTCCAGTTATGATACTCCGTGCCTCCAGTTATGATACTCCGTGCCTCCAGTTATGATATTCCGTGCCTCCAGTTATGATACTCCATGCCTCCAGTTATGATACTCCGTGTCTCCAGTTATGATACTCCGTGCCTCCAGTTATGATACTCCGTGCCTCCAGTTATGATACTCCGTGCCTCCAGCGATGATACTCCGTGCCTCCAGCGATGATACTCTGTGCCTCCAGCTATGATACTCAAAAAAAGGCAATTGTAAACGGTATGCATCCTTCCAACTCAGTGGCATTCTGGTATACAACTGATATAACTGTGTGCAACTGATGGGCAGGAGGTATACCTATCTTATGAATTTATTGTCTTCATGAATAACACAACACACACACACCTATTTAAATTGCACCAAAGTGGTTAGGTCACTTACCTTCATAACAACACCTCCCTCCCCCCACCATCCCTACCCTTTCCCATATTTCCATACTTACCCATCCTTCTTCCTTCCCCATCTTAACCATCCTTCTTCCTTCCCCATCTTACCCATCCTTCTTCCTTCCCCATCTTACCCATCCTTCTTCCTTCCCCATCTTAACCATCCTTCTTCCTTCCCCATCTTAACCATCCTTCTTCCTTCCCCATCTTACCAAAGCTCTGGTCATACTTCGTACCTCGTATACTCCATGCCTCCAGCTATGATACTCCATGCCTCCAGCTATGATACTCCATTCCTCCAGCTATGATACTCCATGCCTCCAGCTATGATACTCCATGCCTCCAGCTATGATACTCCATGTCTCCAGCTATGATACTCATGCCTCCAGCTATGATACTCCATGCCTCAGCTATGATACTCCATGCCTCCAGCTATGATACTCATGCCTCCAGCTATGATCTCCTGCCTCCAGCTATGATACTCCATGCCTCCAGCTATGATACTCCATGCCTCCAGCTATGATACTCATGCCTCCAGCTATGATACTCCATGCCTCCAGCTATGATACTCCATGCCTCAGCTATGATACTCATGCCTCCAGCTATGATACTCCATGCCTCCAGCTATGATACCCATGCCTCAGCTATGATACTCCATGCCTCCAGCTATGATACTCATGCCTCCAGCTATGATACCCATGCCTCCAGCTATGATACTCCATGCCTCCAGCTATGATACTCCATGCCTCCAGCTATGATACTCCTGCCTCCAGCTATGATACTCCATGCCTCCAGCTATGATACTCCTGCCTCCAGCTATGATACTCCATGCTCCAGCTATGATACTCCATGCCTCCAGCTATGATACTCATGCCTCCAGCTATGATACTCCTGCCTCAGCTATGATACTCCATGCCTCCAGCTATGATACTCCATGCCTCCAGCTATGATACTCCATGCCTCCAGCTATGATACTCCATGCCTCCAGCTATGATACTCCATGCCCAGCTATGATACTCATGCCTCCAGCTATGATACTCCATGCCTCCAGCTATGATACTCCATGCCTCCAGCTATGATACCATGCCTCCAGCTATGATACTCCATGCCTCCAGCTATGATACTCCATGCCTCCAGCTATGATACTCCATGCCTCCAGCTATGATACTCCATGCCTCCAGCTATGATACTCCTGCCTCCAGCTATGATACTCATGCCTCCAGCTATGATACCCTGTCCAGCTCTCCGCTTATGATACTCCATGCCTCAGCTATGATACTCGTGCCTCCAGCTTGATACTCCTGCCTCCAGCTATGATACTCATGCCTCCAGCTATGATACTCCATGCCTCCAGTATGATACCCGTGCCTCCAGCTATGATACTCCATGCCTCCAGCTATGATACTCCATGCCTCAGCTATGATACCCATGCCTCCAGCTATGATACCCATGCTCAGCTATGATACCTGCCTCCAGCTATGATACCCTGCCTCCAGCTATGATACTCCTGCTCAGCTATGATACTCCTGCCTCCAGCTATGATCTCTCAGCTTGATCCCATGCCTCAGCTATGATACTCCGTGCCTCCAGCTATGATACTCCATGCCTCCAGCTATGATACTCCATGCCTCCAGCTATGATACTCCATGCCTCCAGCTATGATACTCCTGCCTCCAGCTATGATACTCCATGCCTCAGCTATGATACTCCATGCCTCCAGCTATGATACTCCATGCCTCCAGCTATGATACTCCATGCCTCCAGCTATGATACTCCATGCCTCCAGCTATGATACTCCATGCCTCCAGCTATGATACTCCATGCCTCCAGCTATGATACTCCATGCCTCCAGCTATGATCTCCGTGCCTCCAGCTATGATACCCATGCCTCAGCTATGATACTCCATGCCTCCAGCTATGATACTCCATGTCCTCCAGCTATGATACTCCATGCTCAGTATGATCCCTGCTCAGCTATGATACTCCTGCCTCCAGCTATGATACTCCATGCCTCCAGCTATGATACTCCATGCCTCCAGCTATGATACTCCATGCCTCCAGCTATGATACTCCATGCCTCCAGCTATGATACTCCATCCTCCAGCTATGATACTCCTGCCTCAGCTTGATACTCCATGCCTCCAGCTATGATACTCCATGCCTCCAGCTATGATACTCCATGCCTCCAGCTATGATACTCCATGCCTCCAGCTATGATACTCCATGCCTCCAGCTATGATACTCCATGCCTCCAGCTATGATCTCCATGCCTCCAGCTATGATACTCCATGCCTCCAGCTATGATACTCCATGCCTCCAGCTATGATACTCCATGCCTCCAGCTATGATACTCCATGCCTCCAGCTATGATACTCCATGCTCCAGCTATGATACTCCATGCCTCCAGCTATGATACTCCTGCTCCAGCTGTGATACTCCATGCCTCCAGTTATGATACTCCATGCCTCCAGCTATGATCTCCAGCCTCCAGCTATGATACTCCTGCCTCCAGCTATGATACTCCTGCCTCAGTTATGATCTCCATGCCTCCAGCTATGATACCCTGCCTCCAGCTATGATACCCGTGCCTCAGTTATGATACTCCATGCCTCAGCTATGATACTCCATGCCTCCAGCTATGATACTCCTGCCTCCAGCTATGATACTCCATGCTTCAGTTATGATACTCCATGCCTCCAGCTATGATACTCCATGCCTCCAGCTATGATACCATGCCTTCCAGCTATGATACTCCATGCCTCAGCTATGATACTCCATGCCTCCAGCTATGATACTCCATGCCTCCAGCTATGATACTCCATGCCTCCAGCTATGATACTCCATGCCTCAGCTATGATACTCCATGCCTCCAGCTATGATACTCCATGCCTCCAGCTATGATACTCCATGCCTCCAGCTATGATACTCCATGCCTCCAGCTATGATACTCCATGCCTCCAGCTATGATACTCCATGCCTCCAGCTATGATACTCCATGCCTCCAGCTATGATACACCGTGCCTCCAGCTATGATACACCGTGGCTTCAGTTATGATACTCCATGCCTCCAGCTATGATACACCGTGCCTCCAGCTATGATACACCGTGGCTTCAGTTATGATACTCCATGCCTCCAGCTATGATACACCATGCCTCCAGCTATGATACTCCGTGGCTTCAGTTATGATACTCCATGCCTCCAGCTATGATACTCGGTGCCTCCAACTATGATACTCCATGCTCCAGCAAGGTTACATAACACCCTGGACACACACTGTAGTGTCCCACCACCCAGGCTACATAACACCCTGGACACACACTGTAGTGTCCCACCACCCAGGCTACATAACACCCTGGACACACACTGTAGTGTCCCACCACCCAGGCTACATAACACCCTGGACACACACTGTAGTGTCCCACCACCCAGGCTACATAACACCCTGGACACACACTGTAGTGTCCCACCACCCAGGCTACATAACACCCTGGACACACAGTGTAGTGTCCCACCACCCAGGTTACATAACACCCTGGACACACACTGTAGTGTCCCACCACCCAGGCTACATAACACCCTGGACACACACTGTAGTGTCCCACCACCCAGGCTACATAACATCCTGGACACACACTGTAGTGTCCCACCACCCAGGTTACATAACACCCTGGACACACACTGTAGTGTCCCACCACCCAGGCTACATAACACCCTGGACACACAGTGTAGTGTCCCACCACCCAGGCTACATAACACCCTGGACACACACTGTAGTGTCCCACCACCCAGGCTACATAACACCCTGGACACACACTGTAGTGTCCCACCACCCAGGCTACATAACACCCTGGACACACAGTGTAGTGTCCCACCACCCAGGTTACATAACACCCTGGACACACACTGTAGTGTCCCACCACCCAGGCTACATAACATCCTGGACACACACTGTATTGTCCCACCACCCAGGCTACATAACACCCTGGACACACACTGTAGTGTCCCACCACCCAGGCTACATAACACCCTGGACACACACTGTAGTGTCCCACCACCCAGGCTACATAACACCCTGGACACACACTGTAGTGTCCCACCACCCAGGCTACATAATACCCTGGACACACACTGTAGTGTCCCACCACCCAGGCTACATAACACCCTGGACACACAGTGTAGTGTCCCACCACCCAGGCTACATAACACCCTGGACACACAGTGTAGTGTCCCACCACCCAGGTTACATAACAACGTGACGCTCCCAGAAGTCGACTCACATTCATCGGGTAGCACGGAGAATGGGTTCGATGTTTCCACAACATTCTCCTGGGTCTTCGTTGTTTCTACCTCTCCACCCGTCCTCTTGAGCCTTAACTTTGTCCCATGCGTTTTAGCCACTGTCCAGGTTCCTTTCCTGGCTTGAGGATTCTCAACAGGAGGATTACTACGAATCCTCTTGTTTTCCTCAGTCAGTCGCTGTATCTCAAGCTTAGCTACCCTCAGTTCTTCCTTCAGCTGCTGGTAGAGTAGCTCAAGAGAGGACATCTTCTTCAGATTGACAGAGAGCACACAAGACACGAATACCAAGAGTCAGAGCTGCTGTGACCGCACTAGGCAGAGTCAACGAGCAGAGTGTTGTCAGCCGTGCTGTCCTGAATTCAGGTCAGGTCAGGTAATACTCTCAGGTAAGAGCCCTCAATAGGGCGAGTGTGAAGGGTGGACAGACGAAGAATAGATGATGAGAGGAAGATCTTGAGTCGGAGATAAAGAGCCATGACTCGATCCATAACAGCACTTTTCCCCCAATGCCATGAGCTGCCACTTTCTTTAACAGTCTCTGGTGCGGTACTCTATCAAAAGCCTTACTAAAGTCTAAATAAACAATATCGAATTCTTTATCGTGATCAACAACCTCAAAAGCTTTACTGAAGAAGGTTAATAAATTAGATAGGCAGGAACGGCCCCTCGTGAATCCATGTTGAGTATCATTAATCAAATTATGGTTATCTAGATGGTTTCTAATAATATCAGCTATAATTGACTCTAGTAATTTGCCTACAATTGAGGTCAGGCTTATTGGGCGGTAATTTAACGGTAGTGACTTGTCCCCTGCTTTAAAAATAGGAATTACATTAGCCATCTTCCACATATCAGACACTACACCTGTTTGAAGAGATAAATTAAAAATGTTAGATAATGGTTCACAGAGTTCCATTTTGCATTCCTTAAGAACCCTTGCAAAAAGCTCATCAGAACCTGGCGATTTATTTTGTTTCAGTCGGTCTAGTTGTTTCATAACCATTTCGCTAGTGACTGTGATATTACATAATTTATCTTCTTCTGGGCCTCTGCAAAAATTAATTACTGGGATATTATTAATGTCTTCCTGTGTGAAAACCGAGAGAAAATAATTATTAAAAATAGAACACATATCATTCTCCTTGTCAGTAAGAGGCCCAGAGTTATTTTTAAGGGGACCTATCTTATCCCTAATTTTTGTTCTATAAACCTGGAAAAAACTTTGTGGGTTAGTTTTTTAATCCCTAGCAACTTTAATTTCATAGTCCCGTTTAGCTTTTCTTATCCCCTTTTTAACGTCCCTCTTAATGTCAGTATACTGATTTATAAGATGACCCTCACCTCTTTTTATGCGCCTATAAATTCCTTTCTTCTGCCCTAAAAGATACTTGAGCCTATTATTCATCCATTTTGGGTCATTTCTACTTGATCTAATTTCTTTATACGGGATAAATGTTCTTTGGGCAGCCTGTATAGTGTTAAGAAAACTGTCATATTGATACCTCTCTTCGTCACCCCAGTCCACAGTTGATAAGTGTTCTCTAAGTCCATTATAATCTGCTAAGCGAAAATTTGGGACCGTTACTGAATTATCCCTACTATCATACATCCATTCAATGCTAAAGGTAATTAATTGACTTGTGGTCGCTTGAGCCGAGTTCCTCTGTAATTTCTAAATTATTAACAAGGGTTTCCTTGCTTGCCAGAACCAAGTCAAGTAGGTTATTTCCCCTTGTAGGTTCTGTCACAAACTGCTTCAAAAAGCAATCCTGAACTACTTCTAAAAAGTCATTAGATTCTAAATTCCCTGTCAAGAAATTCCAATTAATCTGACTAAAGTTAAGGTCCCCTAGAATTACTACGTTATCATGCCTTGTGGCCTTAACAATTTCCTCCCAAAGTAGTCTCCCTTGTTCCTATCTAAGTTTGGAGGACGGTAAATCACTCCTAAAATCAATTTTTCACACCCCTCTGAAAATTCTATCCAGACAGACTCTGTATGTTATTTCAGACTATACCCGTTTTTATGCAACAATTTAAATGATCACGGACATAGAGTGCCACCCCACCCCCCTTCCCGATACTTCTGTCTACTTGGAACAATTTAAAACCCTGAATGTGACATTCAATACCCACCTTATTCTGTCTATTACTAGTTCCCCTTGTCACCTAGTGCCACTGGCTTTCCAATACCCACCTTATTCTGTCTATTAATATACATTTAAAGACCCTCCTTTCTCTTTACCCTTCCTGCTCATTTCTGTTTTTCCACTAGACCTATTATTGTCCTTGTCACCTAGTGCCACTGGCTTTCCAATACCCACCTTATTCTGTATATTACTAGTTCCCCTAGTTCCCTTATTATTGTCCTTGTCACCTAGTGCCACTGGCTTTCCAATACCCACCTTATTCTGTCTATTACTAGTTCCCCATGTCTCAGTTATTGCAAAAACATCAATATTACCCGTACTTGCAACTAATCTCAACTCGTCCATCTTATTCCTAGCACTACGACTATTGGTGTAATATACATTTAAAGACCCTCCTTTCTCTTTACCCTTCCTGCTCATTTCTGTTTTTCCACTAGACCTATTATTGTCCTTGTCACCTAGTGCCACTGGCTTTCCAATACCCACCTTATTCTGTCTATTACTAGTTCCCCTAGAATTTATTACATTACTACACTGGGACTTCACTGTTTTCCCCCATAACCCATACCACTAACTTTTTCTAGTTTAAAGCCCTAACAGCTCCCTCCACTGCAGTTGCCAGTGCCCCCACCCCAGACCTAGATAAGTGAACCCCATCCCTGGCATACATGTCATTTCTGCCATAGAAGAGGTCCCAGTTGTCAATGAATGTTACTGCATTTTCCTTACAGTATTTGTCCAGCCAGCAGTTGACACCAATTGCCCTGGACAACCATTCATTTCCAACTCCCCTCCTTGGCAAAATACCACATATGACAGGGTTCCCACCCTTCTTCCTAATTCTGTCTATTGCTGACCTATAGCTGCTAATCAGCTCCTCACTTATACGGCTGCCAACATCGTTGCCTCCAGCACTGAGACAGATAATAGGATTGTTCCCATTACCTCTCATGATGTCGTCCAGACGGCTAACAATATCCTTCATCCCAGCCCCAGGATAACACACCCTCTGCCTCCTATTCTTATCCTTAAGACAAAATTCCCTATCCATAAACTTAATCTGATTATCCCCAACTAAAACAATGTTCTTACCTCGACTGGCGGTGTGCATGACGTTCTCGACGGTCTTTGTAGAGATGGTCTTCGCTGGGATGTCTTCACATTCGTCTGATAACAAGGAAAAAGAGTTGCTGGTTTTCACAGCAGTCTCCTGGACCTTCTTCAACTTCAGCTTCGTCCCTTCAGATTCGACTAGCATCCATTCGTTGGTCTGATCATCGGCGACATTGTTCCGGGGATAATCCTTGCATATACCCTTCAATCGTTGAATTTCTCTTCTAGCTTCCGTTAATTCCGCCTTAAGTTGGAGATATAGCTGCTCGTAGTCGAGGGAAACCATCATCCAATCTCAGGTAGCTAAGAACGGAAGCACAGTAGAAAAGTCTCCACAGAGAGTACACTAGACACGTCCTCACGATTGAAAATATTATTGGAACCAGAAAATATTATTGGAACTATACACTCAGCGGTTTTTTTTTTTAACTTTTGGTACATATGTTTTTTTTACAATATTCTTGATGGCACATGAAAAAGTACATCTTGATGATCTAACCTAAGATAAGCTAAGATAACCTAAGATAACACACTTAAGTCACTGACTTGTAACCTCTGTGGTTCACTTAACACTATACTGACACCACAGCTCACACCACATTTTGTGGAGATACGTGTGGACGAAGGCTCACTTCCGCTTAGTCAACGGAACAGTCACTGCCTCAGTCACCTGAACAGTCACTCCCTCAGTCACCTGAACAGTCACTGCCGCAGTCACCAGAACAGTCACTGCGGCAGTCACCGGAACAGTCACTGCCGCAGTCACCGGAACAGTCACTGCCTCAGTCACCTGAACAGTCACTCCCTCAGTCACCAGAACAGTCACTGCCGCAGTCACCGGAACAGTCGCTGCCGCAGTCACCGGAACAGCCACTGCCTCAGTCACCGGAACAACCACTGCCTCAGTCACCGGAACAGCCACTGCCTCAGTCACCGGAACAGCCACTGCCTCAGTCACCGGAACAGCCACTGCCTCAGTCACCGGAACAGCCACTACCTCAGTCACCGGAACAGCCACTGCCTCAGTCACCGGAACAGCCACTGCCTCAGTCACCGGAACAGCCACTGCCTCAGTCACCGGAACAGCCACTGCCTCAGTCACCGGAACAGCCACTGCCTCAGTCACCGGAACAGCCACTTCCTCAGTCACCGGAACAGCCACTGCCTCAGTCACCGGAACAGCCACTGCCTCAGTCACCGGAACAGCCACTGCCTCAGTCACCGGAAAAGTCACTGCCTCAGTCACCGGAAAAAGTCACTGCCTCAGTCAACGGAACAGCCACTGCCTCAGTCACCGGAACAGCCACTGCCTCAGTCACCGGAACAGCCACTGCCTCAGTCACCGGAACAGCCACTGCCTCAGTCACCGGAACAGCCCCTGCCTCAGTCACCGGAACAGCCACTGCCTCAGTCACCGGAAAAAAGTCACTGCCTCAGTCACCGGAACAGCCACTGCCTCAGTCACCGGAAAAGTCACTGCCTCAGTCACCGGAACAGCCACTACCTCAGTCACCGGAACAGCCACTGCCTCAGTCACCGGAACAGCCACTGCCTCAGTCACCGGAACAGCCACTGCCTCAGTCACCGGAACAGCCACTGCCTCAGTCACCGGAACAGCCACTGCCTCAGTCACCGGAAAAGTCACTGCCTCAGTCACCTGAACAGTCACTCCCTCAGTCACCGGAACAGTCACTGCCGCAGTCACCGGAACAGTCACTGCCTCAGTCACCTGAACAGTCACTCCCTCAGTCACCAGAACAGTCACTGCCGCAGTCACCGGAACAGTCGCTGCCGCAGTCACCGGAACAGCCACTGCCTCAGTCACCGGAACAACCACTGCCTCAGTCACCGGAACAGCCACTGCCTCAGTCACCGGAACAGCCACTGCCTCAGTCACCGGAACAGCCACTGCCTCAGTCACCGGAACAGCCACTACCTCAGTCACCGGAACAGCCACTGCCTCAGTCACCGGAACAGCCACTGCCTCAGTCACCGGAACAGCCACTGCCTCAGTCACCGGAACAGCCACTGCCTCAGTCACCGGAACAGCCACTGCCTCAGTCACCGGAACAGCCACTGCCTCAGTCACCGGAACAGCCACTTCCTCAGTCACCGGAACAGCCACTGCCTCAGTCACCGGAACAGCCACTGCCTCAGTCACCGGAACAGCCACTGCCTCAGTCACCGGAAAAGTCACTGCCTCAGTCACCGGAAAAAGTCACTGCCTCAGTCAACGGAACAGCCACTGCCTCAGTCACCGGAACAGCCACTGCCTCAGTCACCGGAACAGCCACTGCCTCAGTCACCGGAACAGCCACTGCCTCAGTCACCGGAACAGCCCCTGCCTCAGTCACCGGAACAGCCACTGCCTCAGTCACCGGAAAAAAGTCACTGCCTCAGTCACCGGAACAGCCACTGCCTCAGTCACCGGAAAAGTCACTGCCTCAGTCACCGGAACAGCCACTGCCTCAGTCACCGGAACAGCCACTGCCTCAGTCACCGGAACAGCCACTGCCTCAGTCACCGGAACAGCCACTGCCTCAGTCACCGGAACAGCCACTGCCTCAGTCACCGGAACAGCCACTGCCTCAGTCACCGGAACAGCCACTGCCTCAGTCACCGGAACAGTCACTGCCTCAGTCACCGGAACAGCCACTGCCTCAGTCACCGGAACAGCCACTGCCTCAGTCACCGGAAAAGTCACTGCCTCACTCACCGGAACTGCCAATACCTCAGTCACCGGAACAGCCACTGCCTCAGTCACCGGAAAAAGTCACTGCCTCAATCACCGGAAAAAGTCACTGCCTCAGTCACCGGAAAAAGTCACTGCCTCAGTCACCGGAACAGCCACTGCCTCAGTCACCGGAACAGCCACTGCCTCAGTCACCGGAACAGCCACTGCCTCAGTCACCGGAAAAGTCACTGCCTCAGTCACCGGAAAAGTTACTGCCTCAGTCACCGGAACAGCCACTGCCTCAGTCACTGGAACAGCCACTGCCTCAGTCACCGGAACAGCCACTGCCGCAGTCACTGGAACTCAAAAATGAAGGTTATTCTGGGCTGAGCACAAATTACAGTGACACGCTGATGACTGTGACGCTGGTGTTGGCTGCCGCCGCTTTAACCTTCTTTTGTTACAGTGAGACTCCATGTTTGACACTGATGTTCACTCAGTGTATCCACAAGTTATCTTTTTTTATCGTCAAAAGATAAATAATCCTACTGCTCACTGTCAGCGATTTTTGTCATATAATAACTTCTACCAGTAGTGAGCACGTATCCTACAAATTCTAACTAGTAACAACTAATAACTCCTTGCCTCTAGTTTACTATTCCCGTCAAATATCATCCCAATCCTTCCTGGTTACAATGAGACTGACACATAATGTACATTACTTGACCCTTCTGCCAAGCACCTAGTGACAGTACCACCAGCGGTGGCTCCTGCTCCTGCCTTACTTTAGGTATGTGTCTTAAAGTTACCAGCGTGACCTTACGAGGCTGGGTCACCTACCATAGTGTTGAGCTTTGAACAAACTGGTCAGTGAGAGCTCAGCAACCCATTTTAAAAGCTTAAATACCATGGAGATTTTATCAGCGCTGGCTGAACTTTATGGGTTTAGAGCGCTCTAGGAATAAAATAATGGTTTCTCATTAGAATTTTTTGCTACAGTCTATGACGGTGAATTAAAATAATAATAACCTTTATTTCAACAAGTACATGATACAACTTATACAGACCATAGCTGACATCACTGACTTATTATATAGAAAGTCCCTTGTTATGCAGAGCATTTCGGGCAATTAGGGTAATTTTGTCCCCTCGGATGAGAACCATACCAGTCGGCTAAACACCCAGGTACCTACTTACTGCTAGGTGAACAGGGACAGCAGGTGTAAGGTGACTAATACCCAGGTACCTACTTACTGCTAGGTGAACAGGGACAGCAGGTGTAAGGTGACTAACACCCAGGTACCTACTTACTGCTAGGGACAGCGGATGTCTTAATGAAACACGCCCTAATATTTTCAGCTATTACGAACTCAGGTAAAGGATGGCCTGTGAGACCTGGTGGTAATGGGAATTGGAGCAAACAAACTCAGCAGTAGACTATAGTGTATATTTTGCCTACACCCACTATATACAGATATATACACTATGTACAGATAGACTAATAAGTGTACACCACGGTGACAGATGGCAAAGCAGAAGCCAGAGAGAGTGCACTGTACTCAACCAGCAGGTAGGCAAGTCTGCCAGTGCTTACCACAAGTGAACCACGTTGCTTCAGCTTTGGCGGGCTTGCCTGTGATTGGTCAATGAACCAAGGTACTGATTTAACGACGGGTACCCTATTGATCGTTAAACCCTTAGCACCCGGTTCAATGGTTGGGAGGCAGCCTATATGGAAGTGTGACATACACCGAGTAAATTGTTACATACTCTGCATGCCACATCAGCTGTACCAGGGATCGAACCACGGACCTGCGTGTGTGAACTGAGTGTGCTGCCAACCGAGCTACGACTAGTAAACATATAATTATTTAGATTATATTGTCAGTGTGACATCTATAATAGGAGGATAACCTGTGCTGGCTGTCGTTTATGACCGTACAATTCTAGGTACTTCGTTATTTTTCTTCTAGTTATCTTCACTTTTACCGTACATAGTTTATACATCTAGGAACGTGTAGTTCACAGCTGCTGCCTTAAATAATGGGACTACACTTGTTTCTGTCAGTGTGACACAGTGTGTCAGTGTGACACAGTGTGTCAGTGTGACACAGTGTGTCAGTGTGACAGTGTGTCAGTGTGACAGAGTGTGTCAGTGTGACAGAGTGTGTCAGTGTGACAGAGTGTGTCAGTGTGACACAGTGTGTCAGTGTGACAGAGTGTGTCAGTGTGACAGAGTGTGTCAGTGTGACACAGTGTGTCAGTGTGACAGAGTGTGTCAGTGTGACAGAGTGTGTCAGTGTGACAGAGTGTGTCAGTGTGACAGAGTGTGTCAGTGTGACACAGTGTGTCAGTGTGACACAGTGTGTCAGTGTGACACAGTGTGTCCGTGTGACACAGTGTGTCAGTGTGACACAGTGTGTCAGTGTGACACAGTGTGTCAGTGTGACACAGTGTGTCAGTGTGACACAGTGTGTCAGTGTGACACAGTGTGTCAGTGTGACACAGTGTGTCAGTGTGACACAGTGTGTCAGTGTGACACAGTGTGTCAGTGTGACACAGTGTGTCAGTGTGACACAGTGTGTCAGTGACACAGTGTGTCAGTGACACAGTGTGTCAGTGTGACACAGTGTGTCAGTGTGACACAGTGTGTCAGTGTGACACAGTGTGTCAGTGTGACACAGTGTGTCAGTGTGACACAGTGTGTCAGTGTGACACAGTGTGTCAGTGTGACACAGTGTGTCAGCGTGACACAGTGTGTCAGTGTGACACAGTGTGTCATTGTGACACAGTGTGTCAGTGTGACACAGTGTGTCATTGTGACACAGTGTGTCAGTGTGACACAGTGTGTCAGTGTGACACAGTGTGTCAGTGTGACACAGTGTGTCTCCACCACCTCGCCCTTCACCTCATTACAATTCTTAAATGAGTATGAAACAGTAATGCTGACATTCTTGTGCATGTGTGTGTACTTACCTATTTGTGGTTGCAGGGGTCGATTCACAGCTCCTGGCCTCGTCTCTTCGCTGGTCGCCACTAGGTCCACTCTCTCTCTGCTCCATGAGCTTTATCGTATCTCTTCTTAAAGCTATGTATGGATCCTGCCTCCACTACATCACTCTCCATATTGTTCCCCTTCCTGATAACTCTATGGCTGAAGAAAAACTTCCTAACATCCCTGTCCCTCATCTGAGTCCTCGACTTTCAGTTGTGACCCCTTGTTGCTGTGTCCCATCTCAGAAACATTGTCTCTGTCCACCTTGTCAATTACTCTCAGTATTTTGTCGTTATCACATCCCTACCCTAACTCTCCTGGCCTCCAGTGTGTGTGTGTGTGTGTGTGTGTGTGTGTGTGTGTGTGTGTGTGTGTGTGTGTGTGTGTGTGTGTGTGTGTGTATGTGTACTCATCTATTTGTGGCTAGTTACTAGTTGTCAAAGGCTCTTGTAAAAAGACACTTGACCTGTTTTTTTTTTTTGCGTGTGTGCACAGGTTGTGGTGGCTGCCTGAGGCCCTCCAGTAATATCAGTTTGCAACAAGCAAACTGAGGCCCTCCAGTAATATCAGTTTGCAACAAGCAAACTGAGGCCCTCCAGTAATATCAGTTTGCAACAAGCAAACTGAGGCCCTCCAGTAATATCAGTTTGCAACAAGCAAACTGAGGCCCTCCAGTAATATCAGTTTGCAACAAGCAAACTGAGGCCCTCCAGTAATATCAGTTTGCAACAAGCAAACTGAGGCCCTCCAGTAATATCAGTTTGCAACAAGCAAACTGAGGCCCTCCAGTAATATCAGTTTGCAACAAGCAACTGAGGCCCTCCAGTAATATCAGTTGCAACAAGCAAACTGAGGCCCTCCAGTAATATCAGTTGCAACAAGCAAACTGAGGCCCTCCAGTAATATCAGTTGCAACAAGCAAACTGAGGCCCTCCAGTAATATCAGTTGCAACAAGCAAACTGAGGCCCTCCAGTAATATCAGTTGCAACAAGCAAACTGAGGCCCTCCAGTAATATCAGTTGCAACAAGCAAACTGAGGCCCTCCAGTAATATCAGTTGCAACAAACAAACTGAGGCCCTCCAGTAATATCAGTTGCAACAAGCAAACTGAGGCCCTCCAGTAATATCAATTTGCAACAAGCAAACTGAGGCCCTCCAGTAATATCAGTTGCAACAAGCAAACTGAGGCCCTCCAGTAATATCAGTTGCAACAAGCAAACTGAGGCCCTCAGTAATATCAGTTGCAACAAGCAAACTGAGGCCCTCCAGTAATATCAGTTGCAACAAGCAAACTGAGGCCCTCCAGTAATATCAGTTTGCAACAAGCAAACTGAGGCCCTCCAGTAATATCAGTTTGCAACAAGAAAACTGAGGCCCTCCAGTAATATCAGTTTGCAACAAGCAAACTGAGGCCCTCCAGTAATATCAGTTGCAACAAGCAAACTGAGGCCCTCCAGTAATATCAGTTGCAACAAGCAAACTGAGGCCCTCCAGTAATATCAGTTTGCAACCAGCAAACTGAGGCCCTCCAGTAATATCAGTTGCAACAAGCAAACTGAGGCCCTCCAGTAATATCAGTTGCAACAAGCAAACTGAGGCCCTCCAGTAATATCAGTTGCAACAAGCAAACTGATGCCCTCAAATATCAGTTGCAACAAGAAACTGAGGCCCTCCAGTAATATCAGTTGCAACAAGCAAACTGAGGCCCTCCAGTAATATCAGTTGCAACAAGCAAACTGATGCCCTCCAGTAATATCAGTTGCAACAAGCAAACTGAGGCCTCCAGTAATATCAGTTTGCAACAGCAAACTGATGCTCAGATATCAGTGCACAAGCAAATGTGTCACATAATCCAGAAGTCACTGGTGTTCTAGAAAATTGCCTTGGAAAGTTTTGAAAAGTAGTGGTGGCACTGGTGTTAATGTTGTCACAGGTGGTGGCACTGGTGTTAATGTTGTCACAGGTGGTGGCACTGGTGTTAATGTTGTCACAGGTGGTGGCACTGGTGTTAATGTTGTCACAGGTGGTGGCACTGGTGTTAATGTTGTCACAGGTGGTGGCACTGGTGTTAATGTTGTCACAGGTAGTGGCACTGGTGTTAATGTTGTCACAGGTGGTGGCACTGGTGTTAATGTTGTCACATGTGGTGGCACTGGTGTTAATGTTGTCACAGGTGGTGGCACTGGTGTTAATGTTGTCACAGGTGGTGGCACTGGTGTTAATGTTGTCACAGGTGGTGGCACTGGTGTTAATATTGTCACAGGTGGTGGCACTGGTGTTAATGTTGTCACAGGTAGTGACACTGGTGTTAATGTTGTCACAGGTGGTGGCACTGGTGTTAATGTTGTCACATGTGGTGGCACTGGTGTTAATGGTGTCACCGTGATCGTTACTGTGGTCATAGGTGGTGGCAGTGGTGGTTAATGTGACAACGGGTGGTGGCAGTGGTTATGGTTAATGCTGCCATAGATGCCACTAACTCCAGTAGTTACTAACAGTTATGTTGTATAAGTAGTGACAAGATTCCCCAGCCCAACCAACGACACCACCTTCCCCATCTCCACCTTCCTCATTCCCACCTTCCTCATCCCCACCTTCCCCATCCCCACCTTCCTCATCCCCACCTTCCCTATCCCCCCACACAGTTTGTTTGTGGATGATATGAACTTACTCATCAGTAACCTGCTAAGTAAATAACTCATTACGACAGTGACCAGATATAAACATGTAAATAGTTCAATATCATTGTAATTTGTCCAGTTATCCAAACTTTGCGGTCCAGTCCCTAGAGCCATTATGTACCTCTGTAATCATTTGACTACCACTCACACCATGGGTATGGGGTGACCCACTCACACCATGGGTATGGGGTGACCCACTCACACCATGGGTATGAGGTGACTACCACCCACACCATGGGTATGGGGTGACCCACTCACACCATGGGTATGGTGTGACTACCACCCACACCATGGGTATGGTGTGACTACCACCCACACCATGGGTATGGGGTAACTACCACTCACACCATGGGTATGGGGTGACTACCACCCACACCATGGGTATGGGGTGACTACCACCCACACCATGGGTATGGGGTGACCCACTCACACCATGGGTATGGGGTGACCCACTCACACCATGGGTATGGGGTGACTACCACCCACACCATGGGTATGGTGTGACTACCACCCACACCATGGGTATGGGTGACTACCACCCACACCATGGGTATGGGGTAACTACCACTCACACCATGGGATGGGTGACTACCACCCACACCATGGGTATGGGGTGACCCACTCACACCATGGGTATGGTGTGACTACCACCCACACCATGGGTATGGTGTGACTACCACCCACACCATGGGTATGGGGTACTACCACTCACACCATGGGTATGGGGTGACTACCACCACACCATGGGTATGGGGTGACTACCACCCACACCATGGGTATGGGGTGACCCACTCACACCATGGGTATGGGGTGACCCACTCACACCATGGGTATGGGGTGACTACCACCCACACCATGGGTATGGGGTGACTACCACCCACACCATGGGTATGGGGTGACTACCACGCACACCATGGGTATGGGGGGACTACCACCCACACCATGGGTATGGGGGGACTACCACCCACACCATGGGTATTGGGTGACTACCACCCACACCATGGGTATGGGGGGACTACCACCCACACCATGGGTATGGGGTGTATAATGAAGATGTTAAACTAAATTAAACTAACTTTCAAAATAGATTAGCGGGTATATACGAGTGGGTGTAGGTGGGTGCGAGTTAGACCCGCCTAGCATGGGCCAGTATGGCAAAGTTCTACGTAGAATAGTTGAGCACTTCTCTAGTCCTACTGGTTCATGATAGGCAGGTCGAACTCGCACCCAACCACATCCACTCATATACCCGTCCATCATATTTTTAAAGTTACCCAATTTTTTTTTGCTTTTGTAACGCTAATTAGGAGTTATCATTCTCACGTCTACCACTTTCTTGCCACACCAGCACTTCATGTTATACTTTCAAAATTTTAAATATGAGCAACTTGTTGTAAGTCTTGTCTTGGTTAGGGGGTTCAGTACTTGATTTATATCCGCTTTGTTAATTCCGCTTTTCTATTTGTACATTTGAGTCATATCTTCCCTAAGTGTGCGCCTCGCCAGAGAGTGTAAGTTCACTGCCCTACGTGTACGCCTCACCAGAGAGTGTAAGTTCACTGCCCTAAGTGTATGCCTCACCAGAGAGTGTAAGTTCACTGCCCTAAGTGTATGCCTCACCAGAGAGTGTAAGTTCACTGCCCTAAGTGTACGCCTCACCAGAGAGTGCAAGTTCACTGCCCTAAGTGTACGCCTCACCAGAGAGTGTAAGTTCACTGCCCTAAGTGTATGCCTCACCAGAGAGTGTAAGTTCACTGCCCTAAGTGTATGCCTCACCAGAGAGTGTAAGTTCACTGCCCTAAGTGTATGCCTCACCAGAGAGTGCAAGTTCACTGCCCTAAGTGTATGCCTCACCAGAGAGTGTAAGTTCACTGCCCTAAGTGTATGCCTCACCAGAGAGTGCAAGTTCACTGCCCTAAGTGTATGCCTCACCAGAGAGTGTAAGTTCACTGCCCTAAGTGTACGCCTCACGAGAGAGTGCAAGTTCACTGCCCTAAGTGTACGCCTCACCAGAGAGTGTAAGTTCACTGCCCTAAGTGTATGCCTCACCAGAGAGTGCAAGTTCACTGCCTTAAGTGTATGCCTCACCAGAGAGTGCAAGTTCACTGCCCTAAGTGTATGCCTCACCAGAGAGTGCAAGTTCACTGCACTTTCTTCATAGGAAAGGTTTCTGATACCTGGGATCAACATCGTCATCATTCTCTGTATTTTTTCCAGCTCATTTATGTTATGTCAGGTGGAGGGGTTGTTTTTTCAAGGGGTTATAGGCTGAGGTGACTTTTGCTTCGGAATTGTCTGTCTATATGTTAATGGTGTAGTGTTGGGTACATTATTGACCTCTTCGCTCTCGTGCTGAGAGGTTGTGCGGCGCAGTAGCTCCTGACCTAGTCTTGGCGCAACTTCCGTTTTTCGGCAAGATGGCGACCAGTATGAGGAGGAGACGCAACACAGTGTGTATTGAGTTACTACAGGGAGCTATCTACCCAGTAAATGCTTCTGTTTTGCTGCCAGCGATTATCCGTGACACCTTTGGTGTTATCAACGATGACCTTTACGGAGTTGCCTTGAATGGCTCGAGTAGAATTTTGTGAAATTCAACACAGCATAGGCGTATGAGAAGATAGTGGAACGCTACCAGGAGGAATGTATCATCGTCAACACTGGATTAGAGGTCAGGCTAAGGGATGTTTCGGCCTACTATACTTATGTTCGTGTGAGAAACGTGCCATTTGAGACCTTAGAAGTGGACCTAAGTGAAGTATTTCAACAATATGGTGTAGTGCACACGACAACAATGGGGCGTTGGACGGACGGAATTT